>KN846951.1:2665700-2916416 GCA_000835395.1 Exophiala sideris | reverse complement strand
GATGGTGGTCCAGGTGTTGGGATGGTGGTCCAGGTGTTGGGATGGTGGTCCAGGTGTTGGGATGGTGGTCCAGGTGTTGGGATGGTGGTCCAGGTACTGGGATGGTGGTCCAGGTACTGTGATGGTGGTTCAAGGGCTGTGATGGTGGTTCAAGGGCTGTGATGGTGGTTCAAGGGCTGTGATGGTGGTTCAAGGGCTGTGATGGCGGTTCAGGTGCTGTGATGGTGGTTTAAGGGTTGTGATATTGCACTGCATGAATTTGAAGCAGTTTGAGACGGACGGCGAACCAGCTGAGAACATCAGGCCAGCAACAGGGAAGACAGTTCTCCGAAACGTCGCCAGAGAGAACAGCGACGTTGTAGTCGATGACACGGCAATGGGCATTTCTGGTTGCAAGTGCAGACCTTTCATGACGCCACTCAGTAATAGCAAAAGTTCATACTCCGGGTGCGTCCTGTCCATCAACGGTCTTTTCTCATCGATCCGGCTTGCATGTTTGCGTGCCGTCCGTCTCGCTTTTGGGCATCACCTCCTCATTCTTCTGCTCGAGCTCATTTTCTCGTCCCTGTACCCCATCTGCCTCATCACCATCCTCGTCCCCATCATCTTCCTTCCCGGTTCCGTTCTCAGAAAGAGCCCTGTACTTCCGTCTTCTCTTCTTCTCAGCACTCAACTTCTTCTTCCTCGCCCGATCATGAACCTTCGCCGCTCTGGACTCCCCTCCCTTTTCCAGGAGTTCCACTTTCTCCGCGAGAATCCGTTTCGCAATCTTAAAGTTCTCGCTCTTACTCCGCGTCCGTTGACTCTTGACCACGATGCCCGTCGCTAAATGCGTGACTTGTGCAGCGCTGTTGGTTTTATTGATTTTCTGGCCTCCTGGGCCGGAACCCTTGACGAAAGTATGTTTTATTTCGTCGTCGGACACGGATGGGCGAGGTGGAAGTTGGACGGGTTTCTTGAGCAGCTTAGAGGTTGTTGAGAAGCCGGCTGCACCAACACCACAGCTCCTAGACAGACGGGGGCATGTCGAGAGGACTGGGCGCATCAAGGCCTGCCGGACGAGAAGCATGCCTACATCGCAGGATGCGAAAAGGTAGTGGACTAGAAGTGGTCGTTTGATCATAGATTCGATTGCACATCAACCGTTGTTGGAGAAAGAATTTGGACTACTCCGCACCTTGCAGCCTTGCGCAGCCTTGCACCACGGAATGTGCCAACCTGCAAGCGCACGATTACGAGGCTGTATACAGCAGAAACACGATATGCTTCGAACAATAAGATTCTTTTCTCTATCGCTTCAGGTAGAGCATGGCTTCGCTTCTGAACAGGGGCTTTTTGAGAGCTCCACAAACTCCTCGTCTTCTTCGTCGGAATCTACCAACCTGAAATTGAAAGTAAGGGTCGCTTCCAAGCTGCCCTACAGCGCCATGTAGGCACCTAGAACTCTCTTCGCGTCATTGCTCAAGTTGTCGCTCACCACCTTGCCTATCCGACCTCCGTGCCTCTGATCAGCCGCTGAGAGATAGTGACCAACCCACTTTCTAAGATCCGTCACCTCCGGATATGGATCAGGAGCCGGTCGACGCACAGTATTAAGTTGCGTGAATCCAACGCCAAAGCTACTATCTTCGACGTCGAGCTCGGCAACATTGTCCTCCGCTTTTGGTGGCAAAGGAGGATCTTCAAGTAATTTGAGCAATGCGTTGCATGTCAATGGCCAGCCTTTTGGATAGCGGTCGACAAAAGCTTGCGAATCCGCCAGTGTCTTGGTCAAGGATATGGCGGCGACTTTCCGATCCATTGGCCGAGCCAATTCCTGCGTCTTGGGCAGAATTATGCTTAAGTACAGTTGGCGAAAGATGTCGTTTTGGACTCGATCAGTGGCTGCCACGAAGAAATCAGCCCCTAGACCCTTGTCGTCACGGGCTGCAATGAAATGGTAGAACCGGACAAATCGAATTTGAAACCCCTGAGACTGCTTGTTCTGCAACCGAGTAAGCATGATGTTGATAATATGGATCCAGTATTTCTCGAGTGCAGAAGGCGGGAAAGTGCTGATGACAGTCTCAAGCAGATCGAAAGCATAGCCTTCATAGATCTTTGTCGATACTAGCTTTTGGAAGATGCCCAGGACGCCTTCAACTTGATTGCCAGCGATCAATTCGTCAGCCGCTCTGGGGACTAGTGCCGTCAGCAGCCGCACCAAAGCAGGTATGTTACCACGCTGCTCCCACAACTGAGGACCGAGTACTGGTGCGATCAGAGGCTTGTACTGTGCTGGTAATGGTTTGGTAGGTTCGGCCTCCAACAGAGCCGCCAACAATTGGAACACGTATGGGATGAACTCTTCAACACCGTTTGAGAGGATAGCTGCAAATGGGTTGAAGAGAACAGACCCAAGAGCTTCTGACTGAGCCGCCGGTGTGAAGCGGACAAGAGCTCCAATGCTTTCGAAATGGTAGTAGTAGAATTTTGGGTTGCTCGGATTGGCGGCTATGATGTTCGTTATCGTGGTAAGATGCTGGACGACGCTTTCGGCAACAGTAGCAACGCCATCTCGGAGGACAATTAACACCCTCATGATGCAGCGCATCACGAATTCGTTTTCTTGCACCTTCTCTGGTGCACTATCCTTCTCGACTAGGCTGAATAGGTGTTCCAGCAGGTTACTGGCGAGAGGGGCAATATGTGCTGGGTCGATGACTGGTTTCCCACTCTCGTCTGTCATCGCTAACACCCTCTCAACCCCAACAGCTGCATATGTGTAGGCGCAGTAATTTGAATGCCCGAGGTGATTGACAAGAAGTGGCATGACTGACTGCCATTGCTCCTTGGTGATGATGCTTCGAAACACGTACAAAAACTTGATGGCATCAACTTTGATCAGCGCTTGAGCATTATCATCCTGAAGGTCGCCTGCGAGGTGCTTGGTGAAGAAGTCGCCTATGTCGACCAAGCTGTTCGTTTTGGTGACTCCATGAGTGGAAGTAGTGGCCCCTTTGGCTGCTGTAGCATAGAACAAGCTCACTGCCGTATCTTTCGACCTCCAATTCTCTTGTGGATTGGCCGAAAAGTCTTGTAGGCACTTTTGGACATATGACATCGCAATTTGAGTGACAGATTGCTCGAATTGGTCACTCAATTGCCGGAGAAAATCGCCTGCTGCTCGCCTCCGCGTTTCGCTGTCTGAACCTTCAAGATCTCGTCTGATAAATTCAATCGGCTCATCTTCGAACATCTCGACATCTGAATCCCGGAGTGCCACATTAGGGACAACCACCTTTTCTATTATCTGGGTTTGAATGTTCGCGTCGGCGAAGGTTTGTGCTTGTTTATTGATTCCTCCGATCGAGGTGAGAAATAGCAGCGCTTTGCTGACAAGCGTGTCATTTTTGGGCTCAGGCCCTGTAGTCGTCAAAAGATGCCAGGAGCTCTCCACAAAGCCCCCAACGTGCTTGGAGAAATCGTCATAATATTTGCCGATATACAATGTCAAAGCTTCAAAGATTTCAGCTTTTGTATTTTCCAGCGGCCCGGGCTCAGACTCGTCGTCGGTTTCCAGAAGGTCGTTTTTGTAAGTCAGATATTTTAGGAGTAATCCAGAAATCCCCTGCAGATTGTCCTCGAAGACGGGAGACAAATCTTGACATGACAGGTCATAGAAAAGCTGAAGAGTCAGGTTGAGTTCTGTGAAAGCATTCTGCAAAGCTTGCTTGTCATTGCTATGGCTTTCAATGTACGCATCGAGACTTTGCCACAAGGAGAGAAAGGGTTGAGCGAACTTTGAAAGGACATGATTGATCTCGGTAAAGAGCTCATCAGATCGGAACAGGGGTCGCCATCGCGCAAAGATGGAATGGGCGACTTGCAGCACACCAGCATTGACCACAGGGTCATTGGGCTTCAGTCGAGAAATGAGATCATCGACCAGAGTATCCCATCTTTCCCAGAAATCACTGTCTGCGATTACACTGATTGCTTCACCCAATTGTGTTTGTATGCCACGAGGCACGGATATCATCAACCCTACAATCTCGGTTTTGATCGCAGTGACATCTTGCTGAGGGAGTTTGTAGTTGCCCTCTACATCGGTCCAGTTTCGTTTGATGAAATTCTTGAAAAAGAGGGCGCTCGCAAGTCTCGTATTGTACTGGAAGTCGCTTGAGGCAGTAATTTGCAGTAGGGAGAGGGCAAAGCCAGGCTTCTTTTCTTCGGAGCGGATCTTGAGCTCGGCTGGATATTGTTAGCACGAACACAGGACATGTGGGTGAGCACGAGGTACCTTCTTTGTTTTGCCTGGGGTCAAGACTGGCATCCAACAGCTGAGCGAGAGGTGCTAAATTCGCCATATTGACGTCTCTGCGGGGTCTGAGTATGTGGTTGGGATGTCTATCAATTGGTCTATCAATTGCAATGCATGATTGTGACCTGATCGACGCTAGGAAATGATGTATCGGCAAACGCTAAACGAAAGGAAATGTTTTTGGTAAAGTCGATATGTTACCAGAGGTGTGTACAGAGCGGATATCAGCAACGCAAGGTACTTGGAGGGTCGAAGATAATTGTGTCGACTGTAGCGGTGCAGTGATAATTTGTTTACTTGCGCAGGTACCGATCCAGCATCTCTGAATGAATAATTACCTAACAAAGGTGGACCGGCAGAATCACGGTGATACTTTCACCGCCTTTGCTTTTGTGTCGTGAATGATCTACCGTACGCGGCACGTGGCGGTTATTGTCGGACGGCAGCAAACCACGTGACCTGTCTGTGGCGGATAGTGAGTGAGTGATTTGCAGTTGGATCATGATTTCTTCTTCCCAGGTGCCACTCATTCTTCGCATGGGTCGAGACTAACTCAATGTTATCATTCCAAGATAAGACAGTACCTTAAACCATACCAAGTTCTTTTGAAGTTTTTTTCATCCCTGGTCTAGAATCAGATGCCTATCACTTCCCAATTCGATGTCCGCATATGAAAAGCCAGCATAGCCCAAAAGTTGCAGTCGCCAGGCGGGGTCGTTCTCGAGGGTTTGCTTCTTCGCCTGCATCAACGTACTTTTGATATATGGCCCATGCCCTTGACACAGACGACCTCTTGTTCATTCAGTTCAACGTGGATGCCAGTCATAAGTCCATCTCGCGCCTGAACTCTTCATTGTGACGGAGTCTACCTGGGTAAGTCCATTGGTTGTCCTCTCATATATCTGCCTTTTTAAAAGTCTTACCCGCCACTATCCGCCAGGCTCAACCAAGGCACATATATTTCAGATCTCAACACAACAGCCACACCTGCTGACTTCGCTTTCTTCAGGAGAAAAGGTCGTGTCGTATGTCGACGGAAAATGATTCAACTCAAGAAAGGCCGTCCACGACCAACGCCGAGAGGGAGCCGAGGAGACGGTCCGTTTGGCATGTGCCGGTGTTGACGCCAAAGTCCCATAGTCCCGACGATGCCGCTCTCCAGGATCGGCACAATGAAAAGGTGCCGCATGATCAACCACCACCTGATGTGCGAGATGTGCTGGATAGAGGACTTGCCCTTAGCAGCTCTCCTGATGAAGCACGTTCTTGGCTCATTGCGTTCGGCGACCTCAGCCCTGGGACCGACGTCTCGACCAGACTGATAGGTCTTCGTGACGGTAACGATTCTTTGTTGTCGATCCTCTGTCAGTGGGTTCCGTTATGGTCGAGCAGAGCCGACAAGTCAAGAAAAGACAAAACTTCGAAGTCCACGTCCATTAGAGACGCCAAAAACCTGGACTGGCTACTTCGATACATCTCTGACTACATTGGTCTAAATTCCAGCAGGATCGATCATGTCGAGCTGGCTCACACAGTAGACGCTATCACGAATCTATGCTTGAATGCTAGAAGGGATGCCGACATCAACGGTGGCGTCAATGTCTTGTACACCATATTGTGTCATTTTGATTTTCCTAAGACTGGGCTGGAGCAGACATTGGTTGTACTGTGCGCTTCAGCGGCTAATTTGCAGGATCTTCCCGACCACCTCTTCGATTGCGCCAGAACCCTCGCTACTGGGGGCCTCCATCGAGAGGTCATAACGACTCTATTCACTTTCATAGTCACGCCGACGCTGGAGAACAACAGCAAGAATCTGTCACATGCCAGAGGCGCTACACGTCTTTTACGCAACCTCATTGATGAGCAGTCTAAAGAAGGCGCTCATGTCGTCAATCTAGAAGAATTCGTTGAAGAACTTCACATCGCGGCGAATCAGGGCATCTTCCGCTTCTCCTACGATATCTTGAGCTCCTTACACACCATTCTTTCGAGCGAGCAACGAAGGGCTGAAATCCCGACCCTCAAGTTTGGCAAAGTCATGGATATTCTCCTTCTCTGTTTGGAAATGACTCCGTTCAGTGCCGGAAACCTGGCGCAGTCGCCTGTTATCAGCCCCATTGAGGATAACAAGGACCGCCATTCTGAAAAACACTACGAACGGCACTATCGAGACAGGGACAATATGGCCACGATGCTGGCTCAAGATTTTCATATGATCTGGGAACAGCTAGAACCGTCTAGTCAACATGCGGTTAATGACTTTTTCCTTGAGCACCCGCGTTTTGCCGATGCACAACAGGTCAGTGTCGCACTGGAATATGCCAAGGGCAACTACCTCGTACCCACGGAGCATGAGAGCAGAACACAGTATGCTCACGATCTGTACGAGCGGATTGTACAAAATCAAGCCATACTGCCGATTTCTCGGATCAAGGCGGTAGAAGTCCTTGTACAGGCCACCATCGAAACTCATATGGCGGTGCCAGACACCGATGATCAAGCTGGTGAAGCTTACGTGTGGATGCTTGAGAGACTACTGCAGCAACTCGAAGCCGAGCGAAACAGTCAAGTGCTAGCAGGAGTACTGAAAGCATTGGACTCCATGGTATCACAGCATGAACAAGCGGCGAAGGAGCATTCCTCGATATTACGTGCTATCGAGAAGATCACTGACCTCCTCCTCCTCCTGGCTGCTCCTAACCCGAGTCTTAATGACGAGTGTGCCGCCCTAGCCACAAAAGTCGTCGCCACGATCTTCGGTTACAGCCTTCATACGGATCCCAAAGCTGCTGTCAAAGTGTTTGATGCATTACAGCAAATTGCTGGTTCCAGATGCAAATTCCGCATGGCACGGCTCGTCGCAAAACGCATTCTCTTCCGTCTGCGGGCCAACGAGGCTGGCTTTGTCTTCCTCACTGCAGATAGTGAGAGTCAAAGTATTGCAAGCGCGCTTTTGCGCACACGAGACTCAGCCGGATTGTTCCATTACGAAGTTCCTAGCTCCCAACGGCATTCGGCAAGCAGCACTAGCCTATCGACAAAGTCGGATAGTGTTAGCGAGTCGCTTTGGCAGTATCCTGATACTGAAGATGTGGACTTTCCCTTTGCCGATGTGCCAGCACAATTCCTCAACATTGATGCTTCCGCTCACCCGCATGTGCAGGCTGAGATCGACATGGATACCTGGCTCATGAACATCATCATGTGTCTTCAGGCTGACACGGATTGGGAAACCTACAGCTACACCATTGTTCATGTTGCGGCACAATTGAGCAACTTTGCCCTTTTCCTATACTCGATGGAATCTGTGGTCAAGTTACGGCAGGTCCTCTGCGAGCAAATCGTCAACAATACCTTCAGAGAGGCTCCCGCATCGACTGGACTCAAGAAATCTGATGTTGCATTATGCATGTTCAATATCTTAGTACCCCTGATCCCATTCGCGACCATGAAATCTGAAGCTGTACAAAAGGGGTTTGGGGATGATCTTGTTCGAACATTCCTTTCAGGACTCGGTGGGGTGTGGGAAGGTACTTCTCGTCCTTGTATACACGCGTTGTCGGTGTGCAGTCTCGAAATACCGTCATCCGTGGCAACATTATACCCCACGATCATCGATAAAATGTCGAAGAATATGACGCAGGCTCACCTCACGTCACATATTCTGGAGTTCCTGATCCACATGGCATTGCTGCCTGAGATGCACTCGAACCTCAACCCGGATGAGATTCAAATGATATTCGGAATCTGCATTCAATTCCTTGAGAAGACGAGAGAGCAGCATCAGTCATCGCTCACCTCACCTTCCGGTAGACTGAATCCGATATCGAGGCATAGCGGGATGAACTTTCGCCGGCCACCCTACCGAGCTGCCATGCTGACTGATATCGGTCTGCCTCAATATGCTGCAGCACTGGCTTATCATATCATGATCTTCTGGTTTCTCTCGCTCCGACTCGAGACTAGAGCTAAATATGTTTCTTGGATCGTTGCCAGACTTGTATGGAAGAATGGCCGGGGTGAAGAGACGATTGACGAGCAGAGCCAGGTCCTTATCGACATGATGCAAAGAACTGCATTCACAGATCTTGGTGAAACTTCCCCAGACTCGGACTTTGCCGGGCCCGAGGACGGCCCAGTATCCTCCTCCTCATGGATAGTTGGCCTGAGCATAATAACTGCGCAGACTGCTGGTCACACCGGCAAAACACAGATCATCAAGCGTCAAGCTTCCGGTACGACATATGCGCGATATCAACAGCTGACGACACAGCTACCCGCTCACCATGCGCCCAGCCACACAGAGATTCGGCATCAAGAGGCGACTACTGAGATGCTACCCTCCCATATTATCCTTCAACTGGTCGCGAGTGCAGCCACGATCAGCGCTGGGGACCAGCCTGTGCCTTTGGCCGACGAAGATTACGTGAAACGAGCACTCGAGCTGTTTGATCGGATTCCTACTGTCTCCAGTCACAAGGTTGGAGTGCTTTACATCGGGGACGGGCAAACCAGTGAGGCAGAGTATCTCGCCAACACAAGCGGAACCCCCGATTTCGAGAGATTCCTGGATGGCCTAGGTTACGTGGTATCATTACGACCGCCTCTTCATTACAATCCCCAAGGTCTGGAATACCCTCGAGATGGCGAGAACACAATAGCCTGGCGAAACCGTGTGGACGAAATCGTCTATCATGTGCCAACCATGATGCCGACTGACATGGATGAAGATCCCCATTTCATCACCAAAAAGTCTCACGTTGGAAACTGTCATGTGAATGTCATATTTAACCGTTCTGGAGTTCCATGGATTTTCGACTATTTCCAATCCCAGCTCAACTATGTCAACATCGTAATTAGGCCTGCATGCTGTTGTGGCCATACACCAGATGCAAACTCGATGCCTGGATTTTACTGGGTTCAAGTCATCACCAGGGAGGGCTTTCCCAACATGTCTCCTGCAGCGGTGCCAAAGATCGTCTCCGCTGCTCAATTAGGCCCCTTTGTGCGGGCTATAGCGTTAAACGCGTCCATGTTTTCCTCCTGTTGGAACTCCAAAGATATTGATCCGGAGTTTCCAAGCACATGGCGAGCAAGGCTACAACAGATCAAGAGGTTAAGAGAGCGGGTAACGAGTAAAATGGCCGACAAGCAGGTGCTGGCGGCGCCATCGGGGACAGCGAGCAGTGGCGGACCGAATGCCTCAGCTGGTCGAAGGACACCGGTTCCTCGAGACGAGGCAGTTGGACCTCGCAAAGATGTTTCCCTTGCTTCTCAGCTGGATTTTAGTTCATGGACGACTATGCAGCATGGTTAGGACTGGTCTCATATCCGAAATGGAGATGGCCAGAACTCGGACGACAGAACAAAACGATAGCATGGTGTTGGGGGGACCACGACGGTAACCAGAAATGGTCAAAAGTTTTTGTTTTAGAGGGCTCGGAATATGTCATACCTCTCAGATATGAATAATGTGTATAGCAAAAGTTCAAACAATTCGTGTCACTTGGTATTTATAGTCGTGTGTACTACTACTGTAGTATTCACACAAGGCTGCGGGCCACTTATTAGGGTGGCATGAGGCGCGTGCGCGTGTTTCTCTCTGCGCCCCTCACTTTACACCTTTACAGTACGTCACCCGCCCGCCTCATCTTGGCCGACACCCAGGCATCAGGAATTCGCCGTTTACTGGAACTCCTGTTATTCTGATATTCTTCATCTTACTACCAATATTGCATCGCAAACTACATAACGAAGGACATGTAGATCACCCACATATACCTTTGCGACATTCAACCACCGGTCATGACTTCTTCGCAGTCAGCCAAAGCTAGAGCCCCGAGCCCTTCTGCATCCTTCTATGATGTCTCGGACGACGAGGAAGGCGACTACAACACCATAGCACACGCATCCGTCACGAAAGGAGTCAAACTCCTCTTCTCCAAGAGCAAAGTTTACGTCCATCCTACACCCTCCGCGAAAGATAACATACCCGGCTTCATTGCTCTTGTCCAGCAAAAGTCCTCCCCTCTCCCGTCAGATGATAGACCGACTTCAGCCGAGTTATCCAACAAGAGAGCCAATGCCGCATCATACCTCCTTGCTTGGGTGCCTGAATCTTCCCTTGCACAAGATGACCGGAGCACCTATGTCAAGGTGGACATGAAAGGCAGCGAGTCGCCTCCTAGACAATCATATCTGGTTCCACCGCTTCCTCTCGCAACCACATTCGATGAGTCGCCCGTCGGGCCGTACGCTTTCTCCCTCCCATTGTCCAGTATCTACTCGATAAACGTCCGGCCACCTAGCCTGGGTTGGTGGTATGGTAGTATAGTCATCAACACTCGTGCGGGGTCGAGCTTACCGGCCTTGTTCTTTCATGATTCAGAATGTGAAAGCACAATCTTACAAAAGAAGAAGAGGACACGGGAGTCGTTTGACCCTTTTGGTGAAACAGGTGATCTGTTCTGGGGCGGAGACGAGGTGTTGCGGTGGCTCAAGAGATATGTCGAAGTGGAACGCAGTACGGCTGAGCCGTCAATCTACCTGCTAAATCCGACGGAAGAGGACCGTCTTGGATTCGGTCAAGGTCGAAAGTCACTGGAGGCCCAAGAGCCGGGCAAGAGCACCTCAGAACAGAAGAAGAAGACTGAGCAGAAGAAGCCGGCTGGGCCAGGCATGGATCCTTTGACAAAAGCATTCAAAGAGACCAGGTGGAAGATACTGGAGCAACTGTCCAAAGTCACCACCTTCACCCGGCGTACAGCGGAGGATCTTGTTAACAACAAGAACATCCCACCTCAAGTGCGACGGTTCCTACAGAACCCCGAAGTACAGACGCTACAAGACGAGTTTGACAGTGCGAAGCTGTACCTTGCCAGGTGGGCTATGAGCATCGCCGAGCAAAGCGAAAGGGAAAGAAACAATCGAATTTGGACAGCCAGAGACGTGTTGGAATCAGAAGAGACGAGTGTCGGTGACTTTGAAATCCTGGACATGGAAGCTGCCCGCTTGACCTTGTCCGACAGCAAACGACGACCCGTGAACATGGAGGAATGGCGGTCGTTCTTCGACTCGAAGGGTAGTCTCCAAGTCACGCCAGACGAAGTAAAAGAACGCGTTTTTCACGGCGGGCTAGACCCAGAGGATGGAGTCAGAAAAGAAGCCTGGCCATTCTTGTTAGGCGTGTACGAATGGGACACCACTGAAGAAGACCGGCACGCATACATGAACAAGAAACGAGACGAATATATCCAATTGAAAGGAGCGTGGTGGGATAGGATGGTTGACGGCGATGCAACACCTGAACAAGAAGAATGGTGGAAAGAGCAGAAGAACCGAATTGGTAAGTCCTCCATGCTCTATTGTATATTGTCCAACTCACACAGCCCCCACTGACCTCGCTGCTCGCCATATAGAAAAAGACGTTCATCGTACCGACCGACAAATCCCCCTCTTCGCAGGCGAAGACATCCCTCATCCTGACCCTACCTCACCATTCTACAACCCGGACGGGCCCGGTACAAACGTACACATGGAACAACTGAAAGACATGCTGCTCACATATCTCGAATACGACACCCCTCCAACCACAACACCATCATCTACATCTCAACCTCGTTACCAAACACAAAACACCCATCCACAAAATCTAGGCTACGTCCAAGGCATGTCCGACCTGCTCTCTCCACTATATGCCGTCTTCCAAGATGACGCCATCGCCTTCTGGGCCTTTGTGAGCTTCATGCGCCGCATGTCGCGCAACTTCGTCCGCTCCCAGTCCGGTATGCGCGCCCAACTCAACACTCTCGACCAGCTCGTCCAAATCCTCGACCCGAAGCTCTACCTGCACTTACAATCCGCCGACTCAACCAACTTTTTCTTCTTTTTCCGTATGCTCCTAGTGTGGTACAAACGCGAGTTCGACTGGAGCGATGTCCTCCGCCTCTGGGAATCACTCTGGACCGACTTCTACAGCTCGCAATTCCACCTGTTCATTGCGGTCGCCATCCTCGAGAAACACCGCAACGTGATCATGGACCATTTGCAACACTTTGACGAGATACTCAAATACATCAATGAATTGTCCGGGACGATTGAGTTACAAGAGACGCTCTTCCGGGCGGAGGCGCTGTTCAAACGATTCGAGAAGACTGTCGAGGCGGTCGATCGGAAGAGTTCGTTCCCTGCACCCAATGAAGGTCAAGAGCTGAGACAGAGGAAACAAGGCCAGGACGACAAATCGAGTGCACCAGCATCAGCATCAACGCCTGCGTCCGCGTCAGGAAGTTCATCGCAGCTGTCGGTAAGGCAGCGTCGAGCACAGGCTTATATGCAGGCGAGACAGCCTCCGAAGAGCAAGGAGCCGGAAAGGAAGCCGGAGACAGAGCAAGAGAAGGTTATTACGCCTGATCTGCGGTTACTGCTGAGCAAGAAGATTGTCACGCTTGATGAGGAGGACGGGAGCGATGCGTCACGGACGAGGGCGAGTGGGTTGAAGGACTAAACAGTGTGTGCTGCGTTTGCAGATACTCTCCACTCTCGGTATAGCCCACAAGAAGGTCAGTGAGCTGCGGCTCGAACAGGGACTCTTAGGCATCACTGAATATCAGTGAGCCTCGCGTGAGAACGCACAGAGCTGTTATACTCATGACCAGAGTATTTTTTGGATATCAGGCCTCAAGTATCGTCTAGCAATTTTCAATCACCATGCATGAGCGTTACGAGGTATATGCAGATAGGTGTTGGATGGGCACATCCAATTGTTGAATCGAATGCAAGCATCATTAATTAAAACTAATATGCCCACATTCACTTCATTCTGATATCAAGGTACAAATGAAATTCATGAACGTCACATTACAAAGACCCAAGCCCAACCACATTTGCATCCTTCCGCTTGACTTTTGCAGATAATGTGCTTGCCATACGCCTTTCAAACGATTCAACTGGAATACTCCGTATGCAGAGGATGCATCCAACGCCGTGTCGCAGTGACCATAGTGACCTGCAGACACACCATTACCCCTATGCTTGAAAGAGAAAGCCAACGTCATTCATCAATGCTCATTGCTCGCTACGCACCGTCGACACCGTCAGTCACTGCTAGCGGTCTATCGAGTCGGCGTTGCGGCAGCTGTGCCAGGAGTCATAGAACCTCCTCGCCTCCCTGTTCCGCGCAGACTCATGCTTAGCGTCGATCGGTGGCCGTGCCCATGTGGTGTTGCATGCCGATGACTCAACGTTGAGACGTCGTGTTTTCCTGCAAGACATTCATTAGCAAACAATCCTCTCTCACTACCAGGTGTATACATACCATCGCAGCATGCTCTGACATTCTCCAGGCCACCAAACCCCATCTGCTCTTGTGCTAGCATGTCCCGCCGAAGCTCCTCAGCTGAATCTTTGCGATTGTCGCTCACAACACTCGCGTCGTAGATGCTGGCACCTTCACCAGTGTATCCACTGATGCCGTTGGCTTCGCTATTTCTGGCAGATCGTCCGGTAATAGACCCGATCATGCGCGAAAAACGGCTGACACTATTAGCTCTTACAGTGCGGTCTTTCTCCGGGGATTGATCTGCGCGGCTTCGCCTCACAGTCGAGTCGGCAGCCGTAGCTGGGGGTAAGCGGGCAGAGCTCGTGGTAGTGCTGACACCCGGTGTAAGTCCTTGTCCCTGCACGACAGAACCGCGAACGTCGTTGGTACCATGGGTGGTTCGGGAGTTGTAGCTCGATAGACTCATACGACTGTGAGTGGGAGCAAGCGTGGCACCATACCCGCTGGCATTCACATTGAACTCATTGACGTCGTCCCGGGTAATCTCATTTCCTCCAGCCGTGTAGGTGCCCGCGTTGGGGTCGTCGGCGCGATGGAGGAGGTAGTTCAGAGCATTGAACCAAGTCTCATGTCTTTGGCCTGTGCTTGCAGTAAATCTGACACGTCGTCCAGGAGTAATGACCTCCAGACTCTTTCGGTGCAGCCCAGGTGGCATTGGGTTGTCGTCAGGGATAACCTTGACACTTTCGATCAAGACGCTCTTTGCTTTGAGTTCGTTTCTGCCTGCTGTTTGGGGATCTGAATCAGACCAGTACAATGTCTTGGTATATGGATGGATCCAGAAATATCGTCGGTGTCGCGTCTCAGACATCTCAGATCGACCTGCCTTGCGCGTATACTTCCACAGAAACTCTCCTATCATCGTCTGTGTGATGGCTTGGATAATTCTTGGATCTGTACCGAATCCGTGGTTCACCATCTGGCCATTAGACTGGATGTTGAAGCGTTCGTCAAGCTCCGATGCGAAAGACGAAACTGAAGAACGACGCGACATTTGAGAAGTGATGGTACCGCGCTGGTGACGACTGACATTAGACGTTCGTGGCGCATTACTTTCACGAGTGGGTGAGCGGACTGAGTCCCCTGGGGTGCGTGGGCGACGCATGGCTGATGCAGGAAGTGCAGGCGGCCCCATGATTGACGAGACATGACTTGGATTGTTGAGTTCTTTGACAGGTGAGCCAACTCGGCCACCTGCCTTTGCGATTGCGGCTTTGTGATCAGGAGGAAGTGGTGGATGCTGACCCGCACTGCTAGACAAACGTCTAACGGGAGTACTTGACGTTCTCTTCGTCGGCGATGGAAGTAGTACAGCTTGGCCAATCTCTGAACCTGGGGCCATTGTGGTAATGACCTCGGGGTCGCGTGGCTGTGCCTGTTCGTATGGTGTCACAGGGCTAAGCGGGCTTGTTGTATTTTCTGTATCCTCATTGTTCTGAGACAGAGGCACAGGAAGCTCTTTTCTCCGCCGTAGTGCATCTTCGATTTCTTGGGCGGTAAGAAGTGTTTGCGAGCCATGGCTGGACATCGGAGGCCGTTGAGCATGCTCGGTTTCTTCTAATTTGGCAGGGAGTGCAGCCCTGACCGGAACGCTGTTGCCAGACACATCCTTGAGCGGCATATCCCCCTCACTTGCCATATTCTCCGAAGTCTCCTGCGGTTCACTTGTTTCATCCTCTGCGATCAAAGGAGCGGAATTATCCTTTGACTTCGAAAGACCCAGTGCAGCAGCCGCTGTTGCAAACAGACCTGTTGCTGCTACCTTTTCTGCAGTATGAGGTCGGCTTGGCAGATCGTCTGCCTGTGTAGAAGCGGTCACGCCAGCTGGACGCTTTTCTTCGGGAGTCTGAACGGGTTGGGTGATCTGGGAATAGATAGACGACAAGGCCAGAGTCTCTGGTGGGACAGATTCAGAGACTCTGTCGGGGGATGTGGGTTTCGTATCGCGCATCAGCACACCGGAGTAACCAAGCTGCTTAGGTGTTTGTGGCTGTGGCGTGGCGTCAATATCGGTATGGAGCACTTCTGGGCTTTGAGCTTCATCCCACACAGTCTTGGGTGGAGTAATGAAAGCAGTATTTCTGATTGGACTTTCTTGGAATATTCTTTGAGGTGTGTATTGTGTACCGTTGTCGATATGTTTGATAGGTGAGTTTGCGACACTTGGGGGCAGAGGGAAGTCTGAAGGTTTTAACGGCTGCGCCTGGTCTTGGTATAGGGAACGTTGCTGCTCAGGGCTCTCATGCGGCAAGACCGCGATCGCACCTGCCGGGTGATCCTGTTCTGGTCGCCATGGCTCAGTCATTGTGGAAGAATCGACCATTGCCGGCTTCACAGCGCTTAGAGGCGTCGACTCGGAAGCTGCTTGCTTACTAGGAGTGTAGCCAGGAACGCCGGGGGTAGATGCGACTGAAGCTATGCTGTCTCTACCAGGAGTGCCAAAATTGGACGATCCGTCAAGTTCGCCAAGTTCTGCAAACAGACTCTGCTCAGCAGCGGGCGGGCTACGTTCACTGTTGACGGTGGCTGGAGAGTCTTGGGAGATTGCGTCGGAGTAGATATTTGTTGGTGTGGCATCCGTGGGAATTCTAGACTGACGAGCGAAAGAGTTGCGACCGTTTCTCAGGCGGAACTTGTGAGGTTGGGCGAGGACTGGAGTTTTGACCTCGTCTTCGTCCTCTCCGGCGGAGGTAGAGGCAGTGCTCATGTATGATTGTCGATCACCAGCAGGCTTGGAAGCAAGAGACAGTTTATTGGGTCGCCGGCGAAGCTGAGATGCTGTGTCTTCAGTTTCGGTCAAATCGTCCGTGCTATCACCTGCCATACTCTCTGCTCCTGTCTGGAAGTCCTCGCTTTCCGTAGTGTGCCTCTCATCGGCAGTTTCAAATGCACCTTCTGTCTCATTTGCTGTCTGATACGCGTCGCTTACATCCGTAAAACGCCCTCCGGCATTCACTGGCACAGCCAGGTGATTCTGGAATTGCGCATGGGTAGGCGTATCGGCGAGATGGTCTTCCCAGTCTTCATCCTCAAGTTCAATATCAGTTCGTGGCCGTCTGGTACCGCCCAGCATGTCGGGTCGGGGCGGTTTCTTAAATGTCTCGGACTTGGTCTTTTGTCTTTTACTACCGCTACCCATAGATCCATCTCCACGTCGCTGTTCGAGCTCGTCTCTAGCATCCTGAAGCATGCGCTTGAGCTCGATCTTTTCCGTCTTTTCACGATGGATATTGTTCTTGAGGTTTTGAATCATTCGGTGCGCGTGGTGCAGAGAGCTTCTTAAGGTCTCGGATTCCAAGCCGCCGTGTCGCGGTGTTGCTTTGGTTGGAGAAGCAGGCGGAGAATGCTCGGGAGACTCAATGTTCTGGAATTCATCGTCGTGATCTTGACCAGCCAATATCTCAGAATCTGGACGTTGACCACGCAGACGTGCAGCGACAGCTCGTGCCAGCTCATGGTTCTGCGCATTCAGTTCATCGATTTTGCCTTGCAATGAGGTTCTCTCGCTCTCTCCAGCATCAATGGTCCGACGAAGGGTATGCAATTCCGTATCATGTGCCTTTCGTGCTGTAGCATGTTCATCCGTGAGCTTCTCATGAGCCAGCCGTATCTCGTCCATCTCACTCTGTAACCGCGACTTCTCAGCTACGGCAGCTGCAAAACCAGCATTCAATCTTTTCTCGCGGTCAGCAGCCTCGCGAGACGCAGCAAGCAACTCGTGCGTCTGAGTTTCGAGATTCCAGTTTTCATCCTTGTACTTTTGCTCGCTTTCATCGAGAGCGCGCAAACGCTGGGTAAGGACCAGCGTCTCATGTTCCAAACGATCTCTGTCAGAGTTGGCATGCTTCAAGAGCTCATCCCGTTCGGCCACGGCGCTTTGCAGTTGTCTTACTTGAGCCAAAAGCGAGGTACTGATATCTGCCGCAAACTGTAGATCGCCGGCTCGGTTGCTAGGCTGGTTACGTTGCCGCCGACTGGGAGCAGTCACTTTAGTTGGTGAGGCTGTAGCCTGGCTGGAGAGTGTAGTTGCCTCAGCTTGTTGCTTTTCTTCTCCGCTGACGGCCCTGGATTTGGGACCGAGTAAAGCCCTTGCTATTTCTTTCCCAACATCATTATGTTCCTTTTCCAAGTCGGCCAGCCTCTGCCGTAACTCTGGTGTGATCTCCGCATCTCCCTGCTGTTCTTCCACTTCGCGCAACTTCTCATTCAGTTCGGACTGTTGCTGCAAGAGGGATTGGCCCAGCTTCTGGGTATCATGGAGACGGCGTTCCGTCTCAGCTAGATGTGCAACGATGCTTCGTTTCGCCTGAGATGGGGATGTGGTTGCGCCCAAAGTAATTGACTCTGGATCGATCAGACTGGAATAGCGGTGGGCGTGGGACAATCGTCGTGATTGAGTGTCATCTAGGAATGGATCGGACAAGTCCTTGACCGACGCGTGCATCCCATTGTCGAAGCTGTCTTCGTTCCCGGCTACCGCAACGGTGGCCATGGCCGAGAACTCGGAATAGCGTACACAATGCTGTTTATGTTTGTTGGGATATCTATACGTGGTTCTTCTTCATTTCGGTTTATCGTAGCGTAAGGGTAATAGGTATGGCGGTACCGGCAGGCGACAGCGAGTCTCGAACAATGGAGGACTGGAACGCTCAACAGCCAGCGGGCCCGGTGTTGTCAACACAGAAAAATGCGGACTCGGTCAGGGCGGGCGCAACGATTGGCCCTGGTGTGCCTGGAGGCCCCTGGACTTGTTGACGCGTTTGGCAATTCGAAGAGCCAGTCAGGCGGGGTGGAGCCGTTTGGATTCAAGAAATCAAAAACCGGCTTGTTTGTGTTCAACACGTGAATGCCTCCAACTGATCGTGTGCAAATTTCAAGAATGACTGGTGGTAAAGTCGATTCACTTTTCATCGCTGAAGACCTTGTGAAGCTCTTAGCAGTCGCGCCACGGGCAGGCCATCAAAGCTTCGTGCGTGAAGCGGGAACTCGGCCTGGACGAAGCCGCCGCCATTTATTACTGCTGAAGACCTCAGCCTTTAGCACGTGGTGCCATTAATTCAGTAGATCTTTCTGCCTTTCAGGTGCTCGATGAGCATTCCATTGTATGCAGGTTATGGTCCAAGACACGGATTGGCCAGCCAGCTTCAACTATACAACATGTACAAAACTCCCATGAAGCCCTATAAACAATGTCCGACGCCATATTACAAGTATGTACAGTCATGGTGGTCCTGTGGTTTCCCAGGCATGACATGACATGACACTTCAGCGTTGGCGACAATGTTGATATCGAGGTCAGCCTTTCGACGCGTTGCTTCACTTGCACTATAGCCCAAGTGAGGTATTCACCTCTAAGATGTTGTCTGAATTCTCTGAAGTGTTCCCAAGAATTCAGAAGGGGGTGTTCATGTCCACTTCTGGGCGGACGAATCTTTTTCCTTCAATCCACCTATTCTCTCAAGGTCGAGAGACTGAAAGCGGGTGGCATCCTCCTGTGTATAGAGAGGTAGCTTTTCTTGGTTCAGTGGTTCCATGCCGACACTCCCAGACTCCGTAATATGGACCACCACAACGCGACCCTTCTGGATCTTGCCAGAATCACCATCTTCGTCGGGGAACGTGATGTGGATCTCAGGCACAGCTGAGGTGGGCGGGCTTGACGAGTTGTGGATGAGGTTCATCTTCTCGTCGTAAACAAATATGGATTCGTTCTTGTCGAGGCCAGCAAAGTTGCTGACGGACGGCGAGCGGTGGTGCGAGTATTGGTGGAATGTTGGCATCAATGCCTGCTTTTTCGCCAAACGTCTTCGTCGCAGGAAAAACAAGGCTATTGAGCATAGCGAGGCCAGTAGTAGAAGGATGAAGAAGACGAAGAGTAGATGACCCATTGAGGACGAGTATGTTGGTGCACCATCTGAGAAATCGGAGGAGTCGCGACGATGAAGAGTAAAGTGATTTGATGAATCCATGGCTACTTCGCGGGGATAGTAGTACGGCATGGGCGTCCGTCAAGGACGTACACGAATATAGATGTCGAGTCGAGGCTGATGTAAGGATGGTCGGCGGTCGGAGTAGGGCCACTGCGACGGGCAGGATTCAGGTTTTCGGACGGCTGCGCCCCGTTGACTCAAGTTCGTCACTTGAGATCTTGATGTCCGTGAGACAAGAAGGCTGGTAGTATCCGTATACGCGTCAAGAACGATGTGAATGGACGGTCTGCAGAACGGTTTGAAGTGCAGATGTGTATGCGCACCGGGCGGGTTGGGCTGCGGAGAAGGAGGTTGGGTGGCAGATGTGAATGAATGGACGGCCAATTGTTCAGCAAAGGAATGTAGCTGAACAAATGCCAAACAAAAAAGTGTCACTCCCGAGAAGGAAAGAGTGAAGTAGTCACGAGAGTGATAGAAGTCGATATACAAGAAGTGTAAGAAGCGAAGAGTGAAACTGAAGTTCTAGTCCATCAATGACCCATCGCAACAAACAGCCCAGGGGGAGCCGCAGTGTGGTGTTCAGGGACCAAAAGCTAAAGTGAGACTGCCATTTCGTTCACTCACCCGCCTAAGAGCCTAACGAGGTTCTGGCCATTGAGGCCAAGGCATAGAAATCCACCACCCCCCAAAACATGCAAAACATGTCAAAACCTCCGCACACCGTCGCCGACCGATGTCAACGCTTCTTATGCTTAATCTGTTAAACGGGCTCCCTGCACCCAATCAACGCGTCCAATCTTACCGGCGCCTCTTTGCTCCAATCATCAACTGGACGCTCCAGGCTTAGACACGCCACAAACGTAGAAGTCGGCAAGTCGGAGGTTGCACGGGGCGACAAATGAACAGGCTCAGCAAAAGAATCAACAAGACAAAATTACATTCCAAGCAGCCTCGTCATCATCTGGGGTTCTGTTTCCATCCATTCAACGGAGAGTGTGGGTGCTGAACACGAGTACTGCAGACTCAATGCGTTCGATCAAGAAGCGGAGAGCGTAGGAGCACCTTGTTCAACAGTAGTAGGAAGACGTCTATCTTTCTTCAAGGCAAGGGGACACCCATGGTGATGGGAAGGGCGTTGCAGCGAGCCTCAGACGTACCTCAAAGCGCTGGGAGGCTGTTATAAGTGTTAATAGAACTGATGCATGACATGAACGAGGTGTGAGCTTGATGCAACTGGATTCGGTCGGTGGAAACGCTCTGTGTTCTTGGTGTTTAGACAACAAACAACATGGCAGTTTTCGACTTCGCCGTGGGGCCCTCATTTCCCACAGAAGCCCACTCATATCTCGACACCACTGGCGATGGCACCATGATAATAATAATAATAATAAATGGTCGAGCTCCTGCTTTCGAATCACATCGTCCAGCATTGAATCCGTCATGTTCGAATATCGCTTCTTTTCATTTTCTCCGCGGTCTAGGTATACTAGCCAGTTGACTAAAATAACCCACCGAGATGCAAGGCGTACCGTGTTCTCCGGAGCATAGA
This sequence comes from Exophiala sideris, assembly GCA_000835395.1. Taxonomy (NCBI): domain Eukaryota; kingdom Fungi; phylum Ascomycota; class Eurotiomycetes; order Chaetothyriales; family Herpotrichiellaceae; genus Exophiala; species Exophiala sideris. The sequence goes on along the minus strand of KN846951.1, from coordinate 2,895,291 downwards.
TGCTCAGATTCCAGTCGCAGTCAATGACCTGGATCGTGATAGGGTAGGTGAGATACGAACTATTGTGCTTGACTGTTCACATTTGGCCACGTCACAGTGGGAAGCCGTTGGTCGAAAAATGAATTCCGTGGGTACTTCTCAGAGGCTGAAGTGTCTGGAACACGATGAGGATTAACTTGGCGTCATTCTTTGGCTCAAGATAAGGTGAGTTTGCTCTTCCCGTGGCCGGCCGAATGAGTGTCAGCACATGCTTTTTCGGCCAGTTGTCCAACAAGACCGGGAAACTCAGAGGAGACACGGGTTTGAGTTCCTCTCAAATGTCATCTTCTGAGTCAGCCTAAGAAGGGGAACCACTGGAACAACATCAATATGCTTGTTAGCGATACTGACCCCGGACAGCACCATGGAAAAGGGAAAAAGGGAAAAAGAGCAAAATCGGATCGATTCGAGACAAGCCACAAAGATATGCATGGGCAAGTTCGGATGTGTGGGCATTCTTTTTGGCTTGAACAGCCTGAAACACCTGCAGTCCCTTGACAAGCAGCACCCGCTATTCCTTCTCGGGCACTTAAACTTCTGGATACTTCCCGGGGGACGCTTTTTAGGTCAGCCACCCGCTCCCTACACCAACCTTTTAGGGTCTCAAGCCCATCAACGCCCCAAAAGTCCCGACTTCAAACCACTAAAACACTCCACCCCTAAGGCCCAACCCACTTGTACCGAGTCGCCAGAGGTCGATCTGGGGTTTTTGATGGTTCTTTGTCTGCCTGCGCATCATCATTAGCATCCACTAACTTGTTCTTTTTTTCTCAGATTTGTGATATATCATCTTTTTTGAGGGGTTCTGGTTCTATCCGATATACCTGCGCCTTTCGATGGTCCTCTTCGTGTAACGTCACACCCTTTTACAGTCCGTTTGTCTGGTGGAGAAAAACCACATCGACCGTCCACTGTCTTCCTCCCTCACCGCAACCCGATCCACCACGTCCCGCCAGATTTGCGCCTGGCCTTGCACAAAACCGGCGAGGCAGCATTCCACAACTTCCAACAACCCAATTCTTTTTTCCATCCCTTGCTCCATGCGCAGTTCGCGGTCGAGGCGCATGTCTGCTGGCAGATGCTCCTCTCGCCCTCGCCCTCCCTCTGTCGCTACCCGTTCCGCTACATTGCGATTCCCGACTTGGGCCATGACTTTCAACCGCCCTGCGGCTGCCTGCTGAGAAAGTGTACCATTGCTTTGCTGGCGACCGAAGGGGGTTATATGACTCTGCCAAACCTTGCATCGCAACGACCGCACCTCCCTCCTTCTTAATTTCTCGTCCTCCTTCCATTCTCTCCTTTGTATCGACTACGGCTTGTCTCATAACCTGGGCTGGTGTATATCGTCCTTCTCACATATCCTTCAAATACTGGTACGTATCTGGTTCGTTGGCTAGGGCAAATCCGCAAAGGACATTATACGCTGATATCTTAGAACAGTTGATAAAATCTGTGTCTTTTTCTTCAAAGTGTGGACGGTCCAATTTAGGGTACTCAGTCACCGTCAGGCACTTGCACATTCCCCATCCTGACGCGACATTATTGTTTTCAATCGTGACGGAAACGGTATTTCTTCCAACATGGAGAACGGTTCGGTACTGGAAAATGTGAGTACATGGGACAGTATCAAGGGAACCGCGGCTGACAGGTCAACATCAGGCACGTAACAGCCGCATGTCAGCTTTTGATCGTACATCCTCCTCGAGACCTCAAGTAGGCGTCGGCACCGACTTTGATCTCGGAAAGAACGCGTGGAATTCTACAAGTCGCATATGGGGAAGGGGAAAGTCATTCCTAGAAGATGAACAGGCAACAAGACGTAGGTTCGGCACGGACAACAGATTTTCGACCTTGCTAATCATACCACAGCGTCACCTATTCGTCAGACTTCGACCTCAAGTTTCACACAGGGTAGAGTCCCACCTACGTCGACGCTCACTCCAGTTGATGTCAACGACGAGAATGCCGCTCAATCCAAATTGTCCTGGAACGCCCTTCCTGCTAATAGCGCATTCGCCTCAAGGCCAAGAGGACAACCTCTCTCTCCGACACAAGAACGACGGGGGCAGAGCTTGGAGTGTGGGACCAACGCCATTAATGGTGCTATAGCAGAGTCCAGCTTGTTCGCTGGTAGTGCCCCGGACGTTGAGGACGAGCTCCCGGTCAGATATCCGTCTGGTCAGACTCGCCGTGCAGTCAGAGAGAGCTCCCGTTTCATGCAATCACCAACACGGACAATTAACGGTGGTCGAAGTGCCTTTAGCCCTCAGTTTCAGACTTTCAACGCAAACAGCTTTAATGCCAATGGCATCTCCGCGTCTGTGAATGCATATGATGCGGACCAAGATCGTTTAGTCGATGAGTTTTCAGCAAGAGCTGGGGCTGGTCAGCATTATACGGTCCACAATGGGTACCTGGCAAATGGAAGAGAAACACAGCCAACGGCGCCATCGTCAGTCTTTGGTCCTACCTCGCCAACTTACACAAATGTTGATCAGCCATTCATGAACGGGCGTGCCGATCAGCGCCAATCGTCCAACCAGATGCTGATCAACGAAGCCGTCCGCTCTTTACAAGCATTGAGCTTGGACCAGGCACAAGACATCGCTGGCATGATCCCCAACCAACGCGGTACTGGCACCAATGCACAATATCAACATGGTCCCCGGCCTATGTCATTCCAACCTTCGACTCATGCAGGCCTTACACTCGGTCAGCTTGCAAATCAGTATCCTCCAGCTGGTAATGTACAGAATGGTGGCTCTCGCTTGAATCCTCAGGCTGCTCCACACTATGGTGGTTTGCCTTTTGAGCCGCGTTCGAATCTTTCACCACTGGCTAATGACTATCGAAGCAGCTTCCAGAGTCCTTATTACTCCAATGGTGGTACGCCTGCGACTGGCCTCCAGTCCATTCGAACCACTCCTGCAAATGCTTTCTCAGGCCGTGCATCACCTTACGAGCGGGCCATGACAGATCGGAAGCTGCGCAACTTTGATCAATATGCGTTCGACCAGAGTATGTTTGTCCCAAGCACATTGCAACCGCAATATGGTAATGGATACCATCATGACATGTATCCATCGGTCCACAACGGGCGCATGAATCCAATGGCCAACCCGTACATGATGTCCGGACACGGAGGTATGAACCATACCCCTTCGGCCCCTCGCGCGTCAGTTCGTGAGCCCGAGCAGAGTCAAGTGGTCCGAAGTCCTCTGCTTGAGGAATTCCGTATGAACAATAAGACCACCAGACGGTTCGAGCTCAAAGATATCTATGATCATGTGGTTGAGTTCAGTGGCGATCAGCACGGTTCGCGATTCATCCAACAGAAGTTGGAGACAGCCAACAGTGATGAAAAGGAGCAAATCTTCAAGGAAATCCAACCCAATCTGCTACAACTAATGACTGATGTTTTCGGCAATTATGTCATTCAAAAAATGTTTGAACATGGAAATCAGTCTCAGAAGAAGGTGCTGGCGAACCAAATGAAAGGCCATGTCATGCATCTGTCGATGCAAATGTATGGCTGTCGTGTAGTTCAGAAGGCCTTGGAGCATGTGTTGTTTGATCAACAAGCTAGCCTGGTCAAAGAATTGGACGGCCCTGGTCTGCAGATTCTCAGGGTTGTTAAGGACCAAAACGGCAATCATGTTGTACAAAAGGCCATTGAGCGCATTCCGGGAGAACACATTCAGTTCATCGTCAACGCCCACCGAGGACAAATGTACAAAATGTCTACCCACCAGTATGGATGCAGAGTGGTACAACGAATGCTGGAACATTGCCAACAAGATGCTAAACGAGTCATTCTCGATGAGCTTCTCGAACATATCTCAGCACTTATTGGTGATTCATACGGAAATTATGTTGTGCAGCACATTATCGAAAATGGTGAACCTCAAGATCGTCGGCATGTTGTCAACATTGTCCTACAACAAGTCCTCACTTTCTCCAAGCACAAGTTTGCAAGCAACATCGTGGAAAAGAGCATTGACTACGCGGACGAGGACCAGCGTCGACGGATATTGCAAGAATTGACTGGGTGGGACGGACAGGGCGTGAGTCCTGTTTTGCAACTGATGAGAGACCAATATGGCAATTATGTGCTTCGTAAGTCATGACACCCTTCTGCCAATACTTCACAAGACTGACTCGAGCAGAAAAGGTGCATGCACAGTTGCAAGGTGTCGAACTGGACGCTCTGGAAGCGGACATGAGGCAGCATCTGGCCATTCTGTCGCAGATGAACCACGGCAAGCAGGTTGCTGCTATCCACAAGCTCCTATTCGCGAGTCGCCGCCCGTCGAACGGATCAGGGAGCAGCCGGAGTCCTGCATTGGCAAGCACGAATGCTAGCACAACCTCCGATGGCGACATCTCGTCTACCCGTCAGGAGCATAAATAGCTGAAGCTTCCCCATGCGTTCAGGCTTTCCTTTGGAGTGATGTGCTGACTTACACTGTCAGCCACGACAACTGCTGACTGTGGTCGTCTTCCACCCTGGACACTTTTTCAATCTTCAGACACCATCGGATTTCGACTTCGGATGTTGGCTAGAGCTGTCGATGTCAAACGGGGTTTGCTTTACGGAGTTTCTGGTCATTGAGCAATGAAGAACAAAACTTATTGCGGGCAATAATTGTATTTCGAATTGGCCGGATTGTTTATTGGATGACAACATGCTTGACGACAACATTGATGTGAATACCCTTTTCTTTGGTTCTAGACGAGCGGTTATGAAACGGGGCGGAATTGACACGATAAACATTCTTCCACCTCAGGGTCTCAATTGTGCATGAGGTCAATATTCATTGGGGCGAAAACACAGCAGTCGTTGCCAGGGGCAAAGTCTCCTTCGGTTATGTTTGGATAGGACTCGGAGTTGGTGTATTGGACAAGGGGTTTTGTATTGCAGCAAGACATTGGTGGGCAGCGAAGGATCTTTCACTCGTTCCAAGCGTATGCGTGGTTTGTGCAGTGCAAGAAGACATACCCATTAAATAGTGACAGGCACAAAATACCAAGTATGAATCGTTGGTTAAAAGCTTTGCACTCAGAAACTGTCTGGCCTGAACCTTCATAAGTCCGTCTTAGCTCTCATGATGGCTCATGCTGCAGCATACATTAAGACGTCTTGAGCCTTATTTGGCCCCGTGGAGTCATGACAATAATTCACGTCTAAGCTGTTTTTGGGCCGAAAACAGGTGTTTTGCTGTTTTCGCGCTCGGGCTAATTTATGCCACTTTACTACACCTGATCGACGCGCGTTTCAAATGAGTTTGAGCTGTCAAAAGCCAACAACTCACACATTTTTGACAGCTGACAGTCAGATCAGGACAGGGTTTGCAACATGGCGCACGAGTATCCTGCCCTGTACTATATCATCCTGCACAAAGGTGATATTGGGCACACAAGCAGCACCACAACAACCTGTGTTGACGAGGAACCCTGGGTTCCTCACGAGTCTCGGCCTTTAATGTCGCTTGTTGCCGTTAGTTCTGCAGGCGTAGGACGCCTTAGGCTTGGGGCTATTCATGGTGTGTTGAAGCCGGTGGTGGCACTAACGTTAACCACGAGAACCAACTGATGAATCCAAAATCATCATCACTACTCCATACTTGTCTTTCAATTTCCAGACATGCATCTCGCACCGCACCTCCCGTCTCCCACTCCCCAGCTGGGTTTAGATCCTCTGCGGATCGTCGAATTGGTACCTGCATTTCGCCCCATGTGGACTGACAGCTCGAGCCTTGAACATGGATCTTCAGGGCCATGCTTGGGGCTAAGCCTAGTCACTAGCCGTCCATGGTATCACCACGCATCTTTTTTATGCTCGTGTCTTGTTGATGCCGTGATGGCATTGTCGCGACGAGATCCCTCTATGAAATCTCCATCTTTTCGCTAAAGAGACCGACTCTTCGTCAAATTAACCAAAGCAGGTTCGTTAGCAAATGCCGCCATCGTTGACGATATTCCGTTCAAGCGACACATTACTATTCCACATCTTGTTGCTTTACGTTGTCCTTCGTCCAGATACAGTATCATACTTCCACTGACCGAGAAGCCACCATAAACATGGCTGCGGTCATGGCACCCATTGAGCTGCCTGCAGGCAGACGATCATATCACAACACATCACCCATTGCTGACATCCACGATCCCAATTGGATTCCGGTATTGGATAGCACGACTTTCAAGCCGTCGTTGCCTCTGCTCGACAAAGAAGGATCAATCACTACACTCGGCTCGTTTTCGCTATTTCCTGCTCAGTCGAAACCCCAGTCAGCACTCTCCCACAAATACTCCAAGAGTTCAATGGCTCCCGAAAGCGTATCATCAGACTCACGATCACAGAGTCCTAGCCACGTTGAACCACTGCCCAGTATCGGGGTCTCTTTCCTGTCGAATCAGAGCGGAACCTTCGGACACCGTCCTGGTCAAGCGTCGGGATCAGGGTCTGTCGAGGAGAAGATTTCGGTTTCTGCAGACACACCGGCTGGAGATATTCTCAGCAGAACCAATGCAGCAGAGAACTCAAACACGGCGCAGAAACCCTCCCTGCGTCCAGACCAGTCAGATGGATACACGATAGATTCTCAGACCCGTCCCTCCACGGCCTCTTCGCGGAAAACCTCAGTCCTCCCACCCACGTCGAAATACAACCGCAAACCGGTGCCTTCGATGACGGCTCCAGCTGAACGACCGTCTTTTGTGCCCAATTTGCCCCAGACACCACATGAATCGCCACGGCTACCACCCACCGCTCCTGTGGCAGTACCGCCTATACTTTCAGCCCAGACTCTTGCATCGCCGAAAGTACGACCAATCGTGCCACCTCCCGAACCAGAGTCTGTTCCGAGGGTCCAGCCTGCCAAGTCCACCGCTTCGGAGCGACGTCAACGCGCGCTACATTCCCATCCCTCTAATTTGTCACTGCGAACGCGACGCAGTTCCAGTTCAGACGACGCAGAGCTTGCACCTTCCAAACCACCCTCGATCCGTCAGAAGCCTAGGAAATCCACCGACTCTCGGACAACTACACCCAGATCCACGATATATGAAGGACAAATGCCCACCTCACCTGCTCCGACCACGCCTCTCCCTGAACTGCCACCTGAAGCTCGACGACCGCCAACACGAGACAATGCCTCGACTAAATCGACGCCGGCACTTCTGGATGAACCTTTCCTCCCACCCACGTCGAATCTCCGGCCGTCGGAGCATGCAGGAATGGCATCGTTTATGACGGAGAAGAACACCATCGTCTTCCGTCGATTTGATGACGTGCATGTTCGACTTTTGTTGTGTTTGCAGGATGAGATATCTCAGTTGGAGAAAGAGTTGGCGAAATTGGAAAGCCCGACGTCGAGTAACGGTGGTTCTGCAGAGAAGATGTCGCAAAAGATGAAGGTCATGCGAGAGCTACGTAAAGTCGTGTCTGAATATGGTAAGAGGATCGAGTCACAGGTTGTATTTCATTACTAACAATCCTTGCTAGACACCATGTTTATGACGTGGAACAAGATGCAGGCCAACAAGATCACTGAGTCGACTACGAGGGACTTGAAACAATGGCTTCAAAAGCCTGGAACTGGTGCGCAAGCCGGTCTGGGAATTGAAATGCGGCAGGACGTGCAGTGGCTGGACGAAAATTCGAAAGATTTGAGCAGTATTGAGATCAATGAGAAGGACGATATGTTACCACAGAGACCGCAAGGTTCGAGTAGTAGAGCTGGGATAGAGGCGTTTCTGGCGTTATTTGGTTGCGGCGGCAGGAGGAAGTAGGCCTCTATTGATGCAATATGGTGGTCAAAATTCGAGTCTTTGTATAGAAATGAGGGCCTCTCTATGGCAGCGAGTCATCGCACGGCGTGTATGCATGGTGTTGGATGGAAGGGTTTGGTTACTGCTGGAGTCCTGGCTAATGATCTTTGAGCCCAGCGCATTTCGGCATGGCATGACGGAGATGATGATACTCTTGCAATACTAATAGACACACGAAATACATCGGAGCAAGCGTGGTGTGATAGATGATCGTACCTTGTTGGTGTCACGCAAACTGTTACTCAAAAGAGCTTAGTCATTCGATTCCCCGGATTTTCGTTGTCGTCACGTGCGGAGAGAATTTTCCGACATCCAACCTCTCAAGATCAAGATCAAACCACTCAATATTGATCCCTCCATGAACCAGCTCCATCCCGTGCGTCACACTTTCTCAATTCTTGCATGATTTCTCTTACTCAATTCCAACTACAGTAGCGAGTAAATTCACACCGCATTCCGTCTTTCGCTTTCTCATCTTTCTTCCTTTTGCTTCGTTCTCTACATTGCGGTTTCATACACTGGACAGCATAGAAACAGCCTACATAAAGCATATTTATACGACAAGCATCATGTTCCCTCCACAACAGGGCATTTCCCTGGACATTGAAGCTCTCTCCGGCATTTGCGGCTCCATATCCATCGCCTGCTGGGTCGTCGTCTTCTCACCTCAAATCATTGAAAACTTCCGCCGTGGTTCAGCTGAAGGCCTGTCCATCGTCTTCATTGTCATCTGGCTGGCCGGCGATGTCTTCAATATCTTGGGTGCCATCCTGCAAGGCGTACTGCCTACCATGATCATCCTAGCGGTTTACTACACTCTGGCCGACATCGTCTTATTAGGCCAGTGCTTCTACTACCGCGGTTTCACACTGAGCGACGACACCTCCAAGCACCGATCTAATGGAGACGCCGAGACTCGACCTCTGCTACATAGCGGATCCGTCACCGCGCCGCCCTCTCGGGATGAAGATGACCGAGACCGATCAAGATCACTGTCTCATCGACACTCGTCGGTCGACCCGACTCATCTGTCGCCCGTCACGCCATTGCACGACCCGCCCAAGCCAACTGACCCTCCGGCCTTGAAGAACCTGAAACCAACTAGCACTCTGCAATCTGTCATATTCAACATCTTTGCCATTCTTCTGGTCTGTGCAGCAGGTGTGTTCGGCTGGTGGATTGGAGCCCACAAGTCTCACCGCCACCACCACGTCAAGGACGAAACACCCGAGCCTTTGGAGTTCGACGTCCTTGGCCAAGTCTTCGGGTATCTCTGTGCGGTGCTGTACTTGGGATCGAGGGTACCGCAGCTCTTGCTGAACTACAAGCGTAAGAGCACCGAGGGTGTGTCGCTATTGTTCTTCCTATTTGCCTGCATTGGCAATTTGACCTATGATATGTCTATCTTTGCGTACTCGCCGGTTTGCCGAAGCCCGGGTCATTGTGTGCCAGGAGAGGCGAAGACACTTTACCTGCGGTACATTGCTGTCAATGCTAGTTGGATTGCGGGCAGTTTGGGGACGTTGTTTTTGGATATGGCTATCTTTGTGCAGTTTTTCTTGTACAAGAAGGACGAGACGGATGAAGTCGCTGTTGTGGACGATGGGAGATGATACCAAAGGTGGTGTGGAGCGATGAGGGTATAAGTCAGTCTGCTGTCACACAGGAAGAGCGGTCTGATCAGATGGGGCCTGCCGCGGCTATATCGCCTGAGTCTACGGTCTTGTACTGCACCTGGTGGGAATGGAACAAAAACACAGGGTAAGGAGCACACCCGTGTTTGATTCTTATTGGAGGACCGCCTCGGCCGGTCGTGCGTGGCACGGATAGGCTACAGGCTTTACATCAATATTCCAGTCTGGTCAAATGTGGAGCGTACATCAGGATGCCTTCCTACGTCTCTAGCAGACTCGCGTGATCCCGGTCATGTCTGACAAAAACGCTACGTCGCGTCGTTTGGCGAGACTGTCAAGAACCGCAGCATGTCCACTGGAGCGACCAAGTTTTGTTGTTTTAGTGTTGCCATGTGAAGTCTGGGTTAAAACCTCACGGCCATGCTTTCACCAGGCGCGACAAACCTTTACGGTCACATAGGTAGATAGCAGCCGCGGTCTAAAGCTCCTGATTGTATATTGGTACAAGGCCTTTTAGACAAAAATTCTGTACATTACATCCAAGGGATGCTGGTATTGCCCTCGCCATCTCCAAGATTCTCAAAGCTTAGACTGCGTGATCGAAGCTCTGCTAACGGCGGCAAGTGGCTTGTAATTTGGAAAGAGATCTTCCGGATCATATTTCGCTCGAATCTCCAGAAACCGCTTGAGACCATAATCAGTCCAGACCTTGACCTATAGTTCGTTACAAATTAGTGATCAGATTACCCTTCGAACGCATCCAGATAGCAAGGTTACTGTAGTGACTCACCTTAGCCTGTCGTTTATCGGACGGATCCCAATCTGCAATATACATCCCAGCAGCATAGGGGTAAAGATTCGCATAGGTATCAGCCATGTAATCGTATATCCCTGGTTGCAACGACTTGTCCATCCATTGAGTGAATGTGGAGATGTAGTACTGCTGCGGCAAGCCGCAGAGATGATCCCTCTCATTCGCCGTGAAGAATGAGCAGAATATATTCCCAACTGATCTTCGGGTGGGGAGATTGGTCATTGCAGGTACGATGGCTTTACAAAGTTGTTTCAGAGGGATGGCTGGGTCGGGAAGGATGCTGTTGATCTGCCATTTCATGCCTTCTACTGTTGGTACCATCGTATCCTGGATGTCGAAGTATTGTGACCAAGTCATCTCATCGACGTCTGTGGAATCTTTGAGGGTGTCTCGTAGTGATGCTGGAATGGTATTCCATGGACTGAGGAGAGCCTGGGCTTCTTCTTTCGTGTCGACGTATGCCGAAGCGAATATGCCTAGGTGGAGATGTGCCGGAGATGGAACATCGTCGTTTGTGAGATTCGGGTCGAAGCGTTCAGGGTAGTGAGTGAATATAGCGTGCTCGGTACCCCATTTAGGAACGAGGCTACTGGTATGCATGGACCAGTACAAAAGATCCTCCATGTTGTTTTTGACATCGAAAGTCATTGATCTTGTGAACATCTTGCGTGCAGGCATCGTCCGGCCCCAGATCTTGGTTAGGATCCCAAAGAAGGCTAAGCCAGCTCCACGGGCGGCCCAGAAGAGGTCGGCATTTTGGGTGTGGCTTGCAATTCTGACTCGACCGTCTGGTGTCACGATCTCCATCTTCGTCACCCATTGATCCACAGTCGCACCCCAGGTCGGACAGAAGAAGCCCTGTCCTCCGTTGAGTATGAAACCACCGGCAGCGACGGTCGGGCTGTGGCCATGTGGGAAGAAGCGGCCAACCTTTACCAGTGCGTCGGAGAGCTCTCGTACGCGTACGGCGGGTCCAAAGGAGATCTCATGTGATACTGGGTCGTAGTCGACGTTGCGGTTGAGATTCGAGGTATCCACGAGGACGCCGTCCCCGATTAACGAGTTGTTCGAGTAGGAATGTCCTCCGGATCTGACTCCGATCTTTGCGCCGAGAGCTCTCGCGTTTTCGACCGCCTGTTGAACGTCGGAAATGGAGCTGACGAGGTGGATTTCCTGGGGGTAGACTTCTCGCACATCTGTGTTGACATATGCCCGTCGGAGCCGTTCGTATTCGCTTTTGTGACTTGTCGAAGACCGCTTGAAAACCGACATGGCGTCCGTATACTCCTGGAGGAGGTGATCAACTCGATCTGAGGATGGCCTTACATTCGTAGCTTGTAGTGGCCTCTGCAAATTGTGAGAGATTTAAGCTTGTGCCATAGACAGGAAGTGATCAGAATGCCTGCTGCATATCATCATGATGGGGCTTGGTGGAGGAGGGTGGTTCCTTGTCTCATATGTGGGGAAGATGTTTTCCTCTGGGGTGTTCCCCAAAGGCAACCCTCCGCAAGTTCAGCCTCACGAAATTTCACCCCCAGATTGCCCCAATCGGCAAGGGATACTAGTGTGATGTTAGTACCTCAGATATTCCTGTACTTGACCAACCAAGATCGAATGTCTGTTTCGTTAGAGGTGCGGGTATCTCACGGCCGTTGTCGTACCCCAAAACTCCGGAAATCCTCACCCGCGCGCCCGCCATCTTGAACCGTATGGACCGCGTAGGGCTGCCGTTCAACCACACACACATAGACGAAACGGCCAGAAGCCGATCCCTACGTTGTTTTTACCAACCACTACCTGTGTCTTGTTGCACCCGTCAAAAGGTACTATATAAGCTACGGTACGTACAAGTGGAAGAGTTGCCAGTCACTGCCGTGACACCGTTCCACCCTCAAGAAGCCTTCTTCGCGACCTCGTCCATGTCACTGCAAGCGCGATTCTCCTTTGAAGTTTCAGGAGCCTTCTCCTCGTCTGTCGATCTTGTCTTCTCAGGCCTCATCCCTCCTAGTCCGTTTTCCTCATCAACAAGTGCTTTGTATGCTGGCACCGCCAGCAGCACATCTGGGGACACTTTCGCATCTTCCAGCTCTTTAGAGGTAAACACGGTGATTGTACCATTGGGTTCGATGATCGCACATTCCACCTGACAGATATTAACCACATTATTCGCCCTTAATGCCGCGTTGACGTCGGTATGAGAAATCCGATGCTTCTTCATTACGTCGGTTAACATCATGCCTCGAAACGCGATGACCAATGGTGGACTTTGGAATAACCACGAGAGGTGTCCGTTGAATCGGCAAGCCATTGTGGATGTGATGAATTGAAACCCTAGCATCGTACCCAGGGACAGAAGTCCCCGCACGAGTGAATTGCCATTCACAATACCTGCAAGCGTACTGCCCAAGGCGACGTTGATGAGCCAGTCGAAGACGGTGATGGGTGCTATGGATCGATTGCTACCCAGGCGAAGGTAGGCGAATAAGGCTATTACTGCGAGAGAGCCGATGGTGACAGGGTGGAGGATGCCAGCTTTGACATAGAAGTCGGATATCTGTACGACGTCCGGTCCACTGATGACCACCGTGCCGTTCGTGCCGCTGGTACTTGTTCCCGACATAATTGCGTTGATTGCTTATTGAAAGTCTGGCAACATTGCAAGCAAGGACAATTGGTGAAGAGGAGACAGTCCATCAAGTACCAAGGCGACAGTTTTAAAGATAACCCGAGAAATCGAGAGTTCGTGGTGACGTTGAAGAAGTCTAATATACCCCTCTGGCCGAACCCGTGGATCCCGCGATTCGAGGTTCAAAAGGAGAATGTTCTTCTCTCTGAACTATTGTCACCTCGAAAGCCGACCGAGGTATGTATGAGTCGACCACGCAGCAGGTAATTCGAGTCATTGACAGTTCCTTTCATCCAGGACGAGAAGGAATGGATGGGAGACCCCGACCCAGAGAGCGGAGTGCAAGTCGAGGGGAATGGATGGATGACGCTGCCAAGGGGAGCGCGTTTCCGCACAGAAGCCCTTCACTGAAGTAACATGATACATGACTCTTAGAATGAGTGAGGATGAAAATTTGGCCGATATGCCGCAATGGGAAGACGACGACTTGAACGACAATTCGAATTGTGACCTGCAAGATGCTGCAATTTGGTTGATTCCTGGTACATCAGATTCTGCAAGTTAGAACGCTGCGTGAAGGACACACAGAGTAATATGGAGATTTTTTGAGCCTGTTCCCAGTCGTCCTTGTCCTAATTTAGGGCACAAATGATAGGCGGGCTGGTGCCAATCGCAGACCACCAACTGACCCTCCAGCCGGAGGATATTGCCTTGAGTGAGGCGATCAGAAGGCCATGAGCATCAGTCCTAGGCTAGGGGAGGTCTAAGGGACCTTTCCCCGCTTTACGTTTGTGGAGGGAAAAACCCCCCATGGTCCCCAGTGGTTTATAGCCGAAGAGGCAGATGGGGGCACAAATAGTGGGCAACTGCCGCCGAACTTCTTGACCCTCATCTTCGACATTAACGCTTCATCAACCCAGTTTTGTTTCGGCGAACGTCCATTGTTTCCCAGAACAGAAGATGAGGAACACCTCGGAAACCGCAACTCTGAATGCAGCTAATGACGTTGAGGACGAAGACTATCGTGCACAGAGATCCGAGACTGGAGTGGAGGAGGCTCGAGGCAAACGCAAGCGTCGAGCTGCTCCTTGTGACAACTGCAGATGAGTCTTCCAATCTCAATACTCTCACTTGATGTATTGACTATTCAGCACAAGGCAACACCTCAAGTGTGAGTTAGGAGTTCCGGAGCGTAGCCATATCTGAAGACTGAACACAATCCAGGCGATTACATCTCGTCCGTCTGCACAAGATGCGAAAAGAATGGCGAGTCTTGCATTCGAGCAGCCGGTCGCATCAGGTTCAGGCACGGCTCCAGCGCACGATATGACACGAAAGGCTTCCCCACCAGTCAGACCTGGCTGAAGCCGAATGAATCATTCGGTGGCTCACCCAAACGGTTTGCATGCCTGAATTTGACGTTCTGACTTGTGGTATAGCAAAATTGAGATACATTGACGAAACTGCGGAGATAGCAGCCGTATACGCTGAAGACGGACAGGAAGATGATGTTGATGAAGAGCAACAGCAACAGCAAGAATGGGTTTCTTCACCCAATCCAGTTATCGAGCCTCCGACGGACTCAGTCGATGTTTCTGGTTCTGACGGTCCACACGAGGAGATTCAACCTCAATCAGCATCGGAATATGCTACTCAACAGGCAGTCTTTCCAGTCGAGTCCACGATGGAGACTGACGATCAACGAGATGACGACGCCCCTGCTAGCTTCAATCATGTCTCGGCAGGCTCTTTCGGCACCGCTGAAGCACTTTCCATTCACAGTGCAGGTCTTGGAGGCCTGCGGCAAGAAGGAGATCTTTTATGGCAACCGCCCACAGCAAATCGCCACGTATTTGGAGAAACACCTCAATCTCAAGGTGGCCTCTCCTGGGGCCATCACATCATTCCTTCTCCGAGCTCAAACCGCACCATTGGAAACTCCTTCGCCAGCAGCCTCGTCAAGTCTCCGTCCAACCTTACCTTCCAATCCACGGACTCCAAGCTTGAAGTAGTCTTATTGAGATATTTCATCGACGTTTTAGCATGTTGGTTCGACATCTGTGATCCGGAAAGGCACTTCGCCGGCATTGTGCCCCATCGAGCACGCTGGTGTCCGCCATTAAAGAATGCCATTTTGGCGGCATCCGCGCGACACTTGACTAGCGTACAAAAGTCCCGAGCAGGTCATGTCTACTACTACGATGGCGAAGCGGTACCAGATCTCAACGACGAGACGGCACTGCACTACCACAGCGAGTGCATCAAGGACCTACTCAAACGCAGTATGAACCCGGAGCAGACGCGCGATGCAAGCCTCCTGGCTGCAGCCATCATTTTGCGTTTCTATGAGGAGATTGACGCCCCTTTACGCGAGGAGGACCGTGACAGTGAGCTCTTCCTACGCGTCATGAACGTCTTCATCGACGCCCAGATACCTTCCGTGCCACTCGTCCCGCACAGCTCCCCAGTGATCACGGGGCCGAAGGTGGGACAAGCAGACCAACACGATCCGGTGGCATCTCCCCAGGCGATGCAATCGTCCACGATTTCGGCTGATCCTTCGGCGTGGCGCGCGGACGGGCTATGTCAGGCTGCGTTCTGGGTGGCCTTCCGGCAGGGGATCCACAGCGCTTTCCTGAAACAACGAGCATTCAACCTAGCCCTCTCACGTTGCGAGGCTTTCCGGAGCTTCTCGCCTGCAGAGGACGCCGTCTGGGCTGACCGCCTCATCATCTTCTGCGCGGATGTGCTCGAATTTTGCTACGGGAACACCACGAACCCCTCTTCGCAGCATCACATCTCGTCTTCGTCGTCGAAGGAGCGATGGCTCAGCCTGAAGCAGTACGAACAAATGTGGAGTGAAGTCCTGCCCGCCAGCTTCGAACCCATCTACTTCCGCGACCCCGACCGTGCCAAGGGCGAAGTATTCCCCCAGATTTGCTACATGGCCGACTGCCACGTCGCGGGTGTACAGCATGTGGAGCTCGCGCGCATCCTGCTCGCCGTGTACGATCCGACTGCCCCGAAACTGGGGCCTGGGTATCTCGCCACCGCGCGGAAGTTGAGCGCGGAACTCAAGGGTGCGGTCTTACGTCTATGTGGCATCGCGGTGAGTAACCGTAAGTGCCCGCCCGCTATGGTCACTGCGTTTCTGGGTGTCGCGATGTGTGGAGATCGTTTTGAGGATCCGCTCGAGCAGCAGGCCTTGCTGGGGATGTTAGACGAGTTGGAGACGGGGAATGCCTGGCCAGCAGGAAATGTGAGGCAGACTTTGAGGGAGGCTTGGGGTCAAACAGTGTGACAGTTCAATGACCATCTTTGCATACATCCTGTCTAGGTAACGACTTAAGTCCATGTCTATATGTACGCACCATCAACCCCAAACATCCTCCTGCCACCTCTTCGCCCGCTTTCGCTCTTCCCTCCATTTCTTGAGACCCTCATCATCATAATTTCTAGATTTCTTCACCGCCTCGCCAACTCGACTGCCCACCTCTCTCGCCATGGCGGCCGAGCCGCAAATGTACAGGCCAGCATCCTCCTCGAGAAGAAGATCGACCACCTCGCCCTGACGCTCCTCCACACGATCCTGAGCGTACATCTTCTTAGCACCCTCAACACGGGAAAAGGCATACACAATCTCCAGTTTATCTCCTAAGGCAACCTGCAGCTGCTCAAGCTCTTCCTTGTACAGCAGGTCACTGTCCGGATGGCGACAGCCGAAGAACAGGATCATCCGACCTACGGGCTTGTTCTGGCCGTGAAGCGACGCCAAACGGGCGCGTTCCTGTAGGAATGCTCGGAAGGGGGCGATTCCTGTGCCTGCTGCGATCAGTATCAGCGGTGTGCTCGGTGATGCGGGAAGTTTGAACGTCGAGCGACGGATCGAAGCATGCAGGAAAGGTGTTGAAAAGGTGGTGAGCGCAGGGTTGACGATCGGTGGGTACGGCGTTGAGGATGTTGTGTTCGACGTGATGAATGAGGACAGGTATGTGCTTGCCAGGCCTGGGATGGAGACTGTATCGTTCCCGAGGAGGAACCAAGGGTTATTGGCTATGGTGATGGCGGCGCGGCGCGGCGAGATGATTGACGAGCTGGCGATCGAGTAGTATCGTGGTGTCATGGGTCGGAGACTCTCAATGACAAAGGTCAGAGGCAGCTCTGACCAGGATGTTATAGGATCCACGGTCTGTACGTGCTTGAGAAGTCGGGCGAATGTGACATGGTGCTCTGCAAGGAAGCTGGCGAAGACCGTCTTGTCGGACGCCAGGCCAAGGAGGTATGCTTTGGCGTCGGACGTCGGGGCGAATTGAGCAAGTGACAGTACGCTTTCTCGGGAGACAGGAGCACAGATCTCGAGGTAGTGCTGGAACAAGGCTGAGATGGTTGTTGGAGAGGGGAGAGAGAGTTTGTCGGAGCTTGAGTCGATACACTTGATCATGAGAGGAGTGTTTTCGCGTCCGGTGAGGCCAAGAACGTCGACGAGGGAAGTGACTTCGGAAGATGGATTTATAGGGCGCACGGCCAGGTGATCTCCTGTCTTGTACTTGATTTCAGGGTGGTCAGACAGATCAACTTCGAGATGCAGACAGCTGCGTGACTTGGAGCCGCTCTCAAGAAGTTCTCTAGCTGCGCAGATTGGTAACGGCATGATCGAGTTTGAAGAGGCGGACGTAAGTGCTGTCGAAGTCGAATCAAGTGGCTCGCCCAAGTACACTCCGCTGGAGTCAATGGAATCGTCCATGGCGATAGTTATGCTTGGTTCGTACTCAGCCTCACGCTCCGTAAGACCTAGCTGTGTGCAAAGCGCGGCAAATAAAGTCGTCTTCCATTCCAGAAAGTCTTCGTCCGTGGTCGATTTCGCTTCGTCTGCCTTCCCAACGGGAAGAGCCAACTTCGCTCCCAACCCCTCTAAAGAGGTTACGACCGTGTCGATGACTGCATTGTAGTGCTTGTAGTTGCTGTTTCCGCACCCAAATGCAGCGAATCTGAGGTCCTGCAGTGACATATCAGGCTTGGACTTGAGCCAGGCGAGGAAGCTGGTCGAGTTGTCGCTTGGGTCGCCTTCCCCGTACGTTGACATGATGAAGATGACATACTGGGATTGTGAGAGCTCGGCGATGGTATGATGATCGTAGTCTGAGACATCAGCTACCAAAGCTTCTAGCTTGATACGAGCATGGAAGTCCCTGGCCAGACGGTGTGCAAACCCTTCAGCAGTTCCAGATTGAGATCCCCAGAATATGACTGCTTGCTTGCCCGTCTCGGCCAACTTCTGCGCGATATTGCGCGTTGATCTGCTGGCGGCGGCTAAACTGGTAACTGCTGCTTGCGGCCTTTCGAACCATTTGTAGTAATACGGATCTGGCTTGTCCCAGAAGATACCATGAGTGGCATACGCCAGTCCTCCGGACAGGAGGATTACGAGTACCAGGAGGTCATCGTAACTTGGACTTGAGATCAAGTGTTGGACGGGGACTGGGACTGTAGCAGCGAGGTTTAAGAATGAAGCCATTGATAATGACATGCGGTTACAGCTGATGGAGAAGATTGGTGAACTGTTACCTGGCCTCAATGACCTCGACCGTGAGTTTTGTATATCTCCCGTGGTTGACAATGGCAATCAGAGGATCGCGGACAATTGGTAGGCGTGCAAGATCCGCATTCGGAACTTACTATAACCACAGTCCATAGTCTTTTCGTGTTCAGGCGTTTAACGCCGCGGAACTCATCTAAGAGTCTCGACTACGGCAAGCACATCCTTCTGGAAGCCGGATGAAGATCCATGCCACCAGCAGAGAGCATTATTCTGCGGCGAACCAGAAGAGCAAGTCGGTCGAGAACAGATGTCTTGAAGGTTTAGTGGCAGCTTGCTCGCCGAGAAGGAGAATACGGAAAAGTGGCAGGAACGTTAAGCTGCAAGCGAGGATCCTGTCGTTGAAGATGTCGCCGAAGTACAGTATACCAAGTATGTAGTCGGCGAATGTTTTCCTGTCTAATCTAGATAGGCAGTCGGTCGGCCAGTTCCTTCCTCTTTGGTTGAGTTTTTGAGTTGAGCCCCTAAACTCAGATCCTTCCATGTTTGGTCCTAGCGTTCGTGATCATGATCCCGGCGAATGTCTGCATGGATAATGTGTATGCCACCATTATCAGAATTTCCTCCTATGCAGCATGTGGGAAGCGTGTATCTTTAACGAGACGGTAAGATGATTGATCTCGATTGCACCGTGGGCCATTGCGACTCCTGGCGTTATATCATTCCCTCCTGCTTTGTCCTTTACAGGTCGTCGTCAAATCGTTCAGCTTTGATACCCCTACCATGTTGGGTTTCATGTTCTCCCTTGTGGCTCTTGCCTTTGCATTCAGCCACTTTGTCGTCATCCCTTTAATCGAGTATTTCCATGATCCCAAAGGCCTTCGAAAGTACCCAAACTTGACATTTCTGTCCGGTCTATCAGATGTTCCTTTCATATACGAAGCGCACAAAGGCTTTCGATCTCACGCTTTGCTGAAGGCCCACGAAAAGCACCCTGTCGTTCGCATCGGGCCCAATGCTCTTTCGTTCGGAACCAAGGAGGCCGTCAAGGATATATATGGTCATAACACAAAATGCGGCAAAGACTTGATGTACAAGGAACTGGCAGGCTCACATTATCACCTGGCCGATGTCATCGACAAGCCTGATCATGCTCGCAAGAGGAAGATGTTGTCCAGCGCGTATGCGATCAAGAATCTCGAAAACTGGGAACACAAAGTAGTCGACATGACAGCACGGTTGATTCGTGCCTTTGACGCCCGATGTACCTCCCCTCTCAAGCAAGGAGAACGTCCGGCCGAAGAAGATCAGACAGTCGACTACCGAATGTGGTCGAACCTGTTCACGGTTTGTGCCATTGCCAACATAGGCCTTAGCGAAGATCTTGGATTCCTCGACCGTGGAGACGACTTGGTGACCTCGGAAGCAGTGGACGGCACCACAAAGAAGGTGCACTTCAGAGAGTGCCTCCATGCAACAGCGTGGGTTCAATCGAATCTTGTATGGTCCTACGACTGGTATCAGACCCTGGCCAAGTTGAGCAAACTGGTATCACCCAAATATCGGCTCAAGTGGAAATTGAATGAAGGCTGGGATGGCATTGTTCGTAACAGGGCCACAACGCGGTTCAAAAGATATGAAGCTGGCGAGAAACTTGACGACTTCTTTACCGCGATCTTGCACGACAAATCGGGTGTGCCTAACAACCTTGAATGGGGTGAAATAGT
The DNA here is from genome assembly GCA_000835395.1 of Exophiala sideris. Lineage (NCBI taxonomy): Eukaryota > Fungi > Ascomycota > Eurotiomycetes > Chaetothyriales > Herpotrichiellaceae > Exophiala > Exophiala sideris. The sequence continues at coordinate 2,875,085 of KN846951.1, read as the reverse complement.
AGCAGAAGTCAGCATCATGATGAACGCTGGGTCCGATACCACGGCGATTGCCATGAACAACGCCATGTACCTGCTGCTCAAGCACCCTCAACATCTCAAGAGGTTGCGGGAAGAGCTCGACGAAACGTTCGAGGATGACGAAGTGGTAGCTCCCTATGACAAGGTGAAGCAGCTACCATTCTTGCGAGCCTGTCTTGATGAGAGCATGCGATTGCTCCCTCCCACCACCTTTGGACTGCCTCGTCGCACGCCTCCAGAGGGTGCTCCAATTCTTGGCGACTACATCGCTGGGGACACCACTGTCTCAATGTCCGCATACGTCGCGCACCGGGATGCAAGCGTATTTCCAGATCCCGAAGTGTACAATCCAGAACGATGGTTGGGTGAGGAAGGGAAAGAGTTGCAGCCGTATTTCATTGCCTTCTCGGCTGGTGCCCGAGGCTGCATTGGTCGCAACATCAGCTATCTCGAGCAGATGGTGTTGCTGGCCTCACTATTACACCGGTATGAGTTTGCCCTTCCGCACCCAGAGTGGGAGCCTACAAGACGGGAGAACTTCAACTTATCGCCCGGTCCGATGCCCCTGAAAGTCTGGATGAGAAAGACTGCTGACGAGGCATGAGAGAAGAAAGCTTATGGACGTCTTCCTGGTGTCCGCGTTGTTAAGGTAGATGGTAGTCGTTGCTCCTGATGATTTGATGATATTGCAGCATGCTCAGAAGACTGAGACAATCATTCGCCACTGTTGCTGTCGTTACACTTGCTTACCAAACATGGGACCACCGTCGGGTGTGCTGCCTCTTTTCGAGTACTATCGTAATCATCCATGTCTACCGTGATCGCGTCTCTGTGCCGCTACGTTCAATAACCTCATGTACCAATACCGGTCCGAGGCCTGCGAACGGTGTGCCAGAATAATCGTTGGCAGTCATCTGCAGTGGTGACGTCCTTGATGGACGCCATTATTTCCCTTGCTGGATCTTTTGCCCCGGAACGTCTTGCCCAATACTCCAAATACTCCCCATTACTGTGCCACTTTCGCCGAATTTCTCCAGAGTCAAAGCCAGTGGCGCCTAGAGTTCAGAAGACCCCGGCCACGCCCAGCCAGAGATCTGCCGTGCATGAGGACGAAGTGAAAAAGGTTTTTTCGGATCTCACCTAGGCATCTATTCGGCTACACCTCTGTACCATCCTTTATCGCTTCGCCGGGGCTCGCCTCCAGCTTTGCACTGTCCAACCCCCGGATTCTACGTTACACTTCTCCCCCATGCCGCTGTCATCTCCGCAGATGCTTGCTGGCACGAGACTAGCCTTGCATCCTTGAGAAAGGGTTTTAATTGGTCACGATGCCCTTGCAGACACACATTGACGTTGAACTTCATCACCTTCCGGCAAATGAGTGTCGCCGAAAGCTATATTATCTCTTACCCGTTGATGCAGGCCACACTCTTTTTGTCTATTTAATCTGGCTTGTCTCCCCAGTGCGCTTCCTGTCTGCCATGCACATCTTCCCATCTTATCATCTCTGAGAAAGAGGAAAGAACTTTCCCAGCCCTCCGTCACATCTTCATCAAAACGTCCCCAGCCTATCCAGGTAACTCTCTCTCCACCTCAAGCAATGGCCAACCGCGATCATGTGGCTCTCGAGCAGGGGCTCGAGGAGAAGGCTCAGAAGTTCCAACACCTCGAAGCACACGGGCAACAACGCGGAAGTTTGGGTCCGGAGAGTGTCACGAGAACGTCATTCGATCGACGCCATTCTGTTGATCAACCAGCATCCAGACGTGGCTCTATTCGACAGAGTTTCGAGAAAGCCAACCTGGCAACCGTGTTCCCAGACTCCACGCACCTGGAGGTCAATGACGACGAGATGGGCAGAAACACCATCGATGACCTCGGCACGTCCTGGTTCGTCTGGCTCGTGGCAGCAACAGCTTCGATTGCAGGGTCATTGTTTGGCTACGACACCGGCATCATCTCGGCCGTTCTCGTGTATCTGAACAACGACTTGAACAATCGAGCTGTCTCGTCCAACGAGAAAGAACTGATCACTTCTCTCTGCTCAGGAGGTGCCTTTATTGGTGCAATTATTGCTGGGCTGACCGCGGATCAGGTAGGGCTGATTCCCTGAGTATATCAAAATGACACTTGCTGATTTACATCAGTTCGGTCGCAAAATCGCGATCTATGTCGGCTGCGCTCTGTTCACTGTCGGAGCCGTTCTCCAGGCTTCCGCCTATAGCATTGCCCAGATGTCTGTTGGTCGTCTCGTTGTTGGCTTTGGCGTTGGTTCCGCCGCAATGGTCGTGCCACTATACATTGCGGAGATTGCTCCCACCAAAGTTCGTGGCCGTCTCATCGGCCTCAACAACATGTCCATCACTGGAGGTCAAGTCGTGAGTTATGGTATTGGAGCCGCGTTTGCCCACGTCCCGCACGGCTGGCGGTACATGGTTGGCCTCGGAGCAGTTCCCGCCATCCTTTTAGGTTGCTTGTTGCCATTCTGCCCGGTAAGTGTTTTGAAAACCTTCAGCTGGGTCATCTGAGCAACGCACTGACATATGCTGCAGGAGTCACCTCGTCAACTCATCTACTGTGGAAAGATTGCCCAGGCCGAGTCTGTTCTGGCCAAAATCTACAAAGGCGCAACCCCCGAGCAAATCCGAGCCAAAACTGCCTTAATCGCTGCGGCCTGTGAAGAAGCCAAAGAACTCAACGAGGATCAATCACGCTGGTCCAAGATCAAGCAACTCCACACCAACCCAGCCAACTTCCGTGCCCTGCTCTGCGCCTGCGGTCTTATGGTCATATCACAAATGAGTGGATTCAACACTTTGATGTATTACAGCTCAACCCTATTCGCCCTTGTTGGCTTTTCCAACCCGGTCGCCGTCGGCCTCGTTGTTGCTGGAGGTAAGACTTTCCCTACATGGGCCTTTCCTTTTCGGTTCCCAACATTTCTTCTGCATGGGATTTTTGCTAACGTTATCCTGCTACCAGTCAATTGGGTCATGACAGGTGTCAATATGGCCTGCGTCGATCCTCTGGGCCGTCGTCGCGTCCTGATATCGACAGTATGGGGCATGGCAGCAGGGCTGATGGCTGTAGCTATTGCTTTTTCCTTCATTCCTGTTAACACCCACACTCTCGCCCTCGAAAACCCCAAAGTCTCGACACCAGCAATCATCGTCTTGGTCTTTATCATCTGGTTCGTTTTCTTCTACGGTGTGTCTGTCGGTAACACTGCCTGGATGAGCACCGACTTTTTCCCCATGGAGGTCCGCGCCATGGGAACAATGTGGCTGACCTGCAGTTGTTGGGGCTCCAACATAATTGTCTCATCAACCTTCTTGTCCATGATGAAAGGGATGACTCCATCCGGTGCCTTCGGCTTTTACGCAGCAGTTTGTGGTATTGGCTGGATTCTCATCATCCTTTTCTACCCGGAAGTCTCCGGTCTGACCCTCGAAGAGATCCGAGAGGTCTTTGAATCTCGGAACCCTGTCAAATATGCCAGAAAGATTCGTCGAGAGAGAAAGGACGAGATCAAGGAGAGAATGCGAACTATGGAACGCCCCATCGCTGGAGGACATTGATTTCAGCAATCAGGAAACCGACAATCTGCTCGAGGCAAGAGCTGGAAGCCTTTTTTGAGGGTACAGTATGAATGAGAATGACTGATGAAGGAAATTATGGATGTGTGCGTAAACGGTTGCTGTATTGCCGTGTATATGTGGCTTTAGTGTTCGCTCTGACATGGTCGCTTTTGTGAGGTATCCAAAGTTATGAGCAAATAAATCACAATCACTACTGAGACTCCAAAGAATCATAGCCATCTGCCAGGCTCAAACAAGCAGTATCGATATGCCAAGTTTCAAAGGTTCATGGCCACCTAGACTTCCGGTGGATTGCACCATACTTTGTAAGGCCTTACACATCGCCGGCGGAAGGCGTAGAGACATGGTCGACGTCGCACTTTGAAATAAAGTCAGGCAACGACGAGAACTGCGTCCACAATACAGATGGCCAACAGCGAGGGCGTCGCGACGGTACCTGCCTGAGTACATGTCTTCCAACCTTCGGAATCCCTACGGATTCGACTCATTGTTCGGCTGGGAGACACGGAACTGAGACTGTTTAGGCTTCACTTGCCTATGCTATCTTCTTGGGGTAGCTGATCGGGAGGAGTTGACTCACGTTCTATTTGTGAGATTGAGTGGATAGGCTGCTTGCTGCCGGCATATTGAACTAACACGGCAATACTCGCCGAAATCATACACCACTGTAAAGATCAGCATGCATTTACACAGTTCAGCCCAAACCCCGCGAATTACCTAAGGGACGATTTTGCGGCGATACTGGTTAGTTAGCACTGTAAACATATGTGACCGTCTTGACCAGCGATTGCGGATCCCATATATAGCCAGAGGCCCTGCTCAGCTGATGAAACCGCTGCAGAGTAATGCTCCGGAATCTGCACGGAACGAAAATTCAAAGAAAGCTTCAGCAATGGGGGATATTGGAGACCTCGTGTTCACGAACGGCCAGTCGACCGGAGTCGACAAGGCGGCGTCACGAACCAAATCACAAGTCCTGAACTTCGGTGTGGTAGGCATAGGCAGAATGGGACAACTACATGCCCTGAATATCCTCAGATTAGTTCCCCAGGCTAAGCTTGCGTGTGCCTGTTCACCGGCCAAAGCGGACTTGGAATGGGCTGAGACCAACCTGATCCCCCATAGAGTCGCCGTATTTCCGACCTTCGAAGAGATGATACAATTTCCCGGTCTCGATGCCGTCGTGGTGGCATCCATCTCAGAACTCCATTATCAACATACAAAAGCGTCGCTAGAACGAGGGATCCACGTACTCTGTGAGAAACCTGTCACACAGACGGTCGAACAGCTACAAGAACTTGTCTCAATAGTCCACTCACCTTCGAACCAAGCCCGGCTCATGGTAGGCTTCACTCGACGGTTCGACGAGAACTATCAGGAGGCCGCGGAAAAGATCCGAGCAGGTGCCATCGGCTCGCCCGTGGTGATCCGGTCCCAGGGCTGCGAGAAACTCGACGACGGTCCTTTCATGCACTCATACGTGGTCAACGCGGCAAGAGGCGGTGGCTTCTTCGTCGACTCCATCATTCACGACATCGACCTCACGCTGTCTTTCCTTGAGGCTGGCGGCTTACCTGCTGTCCCTCAGTCCGTCTGCGGATTCGGCACGGCCGCCCACTTCAAGGAGCTCGAGCAAGGCCCCTATCGTGATGGCGACAACGTCGTGGGCATGGTACAATTCTGGGGTGGTCAGATCGCCTTCCATTATAACTCCCGCACTGCTGCGGCTGGTTATGACAACCAAACCGAGATTTTTGGCACCCATGGCAAGATCTCGGTGAACTTGGTCTCCAAGCGGAACAGGCTAGAGCTGTCCGATGACAGTGGCGTGCATTCCTCAGTTTTGCCGAGCTGGTATGATCGGTATAAACCCAGTTTTGTGTCGGAAGTGATTGCGTTTACGGACTCTGTGCTTGAGCAGAAGCCCATGCCGATCTCTTTGGAGTCGTGTATCACGAGTCTGACGATTGCACAGGCTCTGCAGGAGAGTTTTAGGACGGGAAAGAAGATCGACTTTGACAAGGAGGGGAAGCGTATCTGAAAGACCCAGCTGAAAGACCTAGCTGACAGAGGCAATGGATCGAAGGCGCCCTCGATCATTACATAGAGAGGAACATTTAAGTCCTGGAAACACTCGGGAGTTCAATGGATCATCATGAACTAGATGCATTCGAGAACGTGGACACTATCATGCCTGCCATGCGTTTCTCATTTCGGGAGTTCTTCGTGAAGCAGGGGCCTCCGCACTCTCTTCAGCGTTGTGCTAATGAATACAAAGAACCGAACAACTACTTTTCCATATGATTTCATCCATATAGACAACCACCGCACATGAGCTTCAATGCTTCTAGTGCTTTTTGTCTTGCGGTCCATACCAGTCGTCAAAGCCTAGATCCCAACCGAAGAGAGGAGTGTTATAACGCTTGTGTTTCCCAGGTTGCTCACTCAATTCATTCAGCTTCCTCATATCGTCTTCATCGAGCTTCACTGTCTGGAGATTCGACTTCAGTCGTGACGGAGAAGTACTTTTAACCAGAGGCACGATTCCTTGATTGACGTGGTAGGATATCAAAACATTGGCAGGCGAAACATTGTGCTTTTTGGCAATGCTTGCAACATCTGGGTCTGACAAGATTGGACCACCTGCACTGAGAGTTAGTCCACAACTCCTGAGGAGTACGAGAGGAAGAACACGAAGGGTCACTAAGCTTACCTGATCCTCCAAGAGGCGAATAAGCCTCCATCAAGATTCCCTCCTTTTTGCACCACGCTACAAGCTCATGTTGTGGGAGGTGCGGATGAAGCTCGACTTGGTTGACTGAGGGTTTGGATCGCCACGTCTTCTTGAGTTCTTCAAGATAAGGGATGGACCAGTTGCAAACTCCAATGGCCTTGACCTTTCCGGAGGCAAGTATGTCCTCCATTTGAGCCCACGTCTTTCCCATATCCCAGTCGCGGTCGATTGCTCTACTGCCATCCGGATTGACAGGCAAGAGTTCAGAGCTCTCATTCTACCAGCAATTAGTACCAACTTTCTCAGGAACATCTCAGTCCGGATAGGTATGAGCGGAAGACTTACAGGAACAAGGCGAACAGGCCAGTGGATGAGCTTAATCTCCAGTCAGCATTGTGCATACAGTGGATTCTCAAAGAACAAGTCTGAAACAGTCACCCAAGAGTCGTCTTCACGACCCATGAGCTATGTTACATGGTTCCCATGTACTCACATATAGGTCGAGGTAATCTGTGCCCAGGTCCTTCAGTGACCTCCTCAAACTCTCCCCCGCATTTGGGTGGAAGGTGTTCCATAATTTCGAGGTGATAAAAATCTCCTCGCGTGGAACACCAGACTGTCTGATACCTTCACCTACTTCGGCTTCGTTCTTGTAAATTAGGGCGCAATCGATATGCCTATACCCCTCCCGCAATGCGGTAGCTACGGCGCCCTCGACCTCACCGGGAGGAGCTTGCCATGTGCCTATGCACGCATTAGCACAGGCGGCCGGTAAACAATCATCGTGAAGATGGCCACATGTTCTGCAATGAAGGGCACTTCAAAGACTGTAGCTTTCGGCAGAGTCAGGAGGACCCAAGAATGACTACTGACCAAGTCCAATTGCGGGAATGCTGCTTCCATTGGCGAGCTTTACGCTGTGTGGCTGTGAAGTTGCCATAGCAAATGAAGGTAGTTGTTGATTGGCAGAAATGGCTCTGATACTAAGTCGAGTCAATGTACGAGGTTGTTTTATATGATTTCCCTATCGGGTAGAGGGTTATATCCACGTCAGGAAAGATATCGGCGAATGTTGCCCTCACCTAGATATTCTTGGGGTCCATGTCATGGCGGGGGAACGTATTTTCCCTCCTCCGCATACTGTGGTCGCTGGAGCGATGCGAGTACCTGTCAGATCACTGCATGCCAAACGTCCTACTGTCAAGCCATGTCTGCGATTTCGCCGACACAAACATCAAACAGCGTCCCTATGGCTCCATGCAGGGTGAGTGCGAATCGTACGGTCAGGGAAGTGTGCTTTCCGGGCGAGAACTTCCTTATGCGTCCTTACATCCACATGGTCGAGAAATGCGTTTTACAGAGTTCGGCAGTATATAGACAATATATCTCTGCTAAAACGTCTCCTGTTCATATCGCCTAACTATAATGGCTCCATCTGCAACTTACGAGACTGTGTCTTATGAGCCGCTGTCTCAGAAGCAGCTCTTCAAAGTCGAAAATGCACCGACCGCCTACCGCAATGATAGTTGGAAGAAGCCAGTCGCCGATGACTACATGTACGCCTTCAAGTACAACTTCCCATTGCCAACTTACGGGGACGGGTCGGATGTGCTCGATTTCACTGAAGATGACCAGAAGAATCAATGGACGATTGCGGACCAATTCGTGAAAGAATTGGAACAGGTGATTCAAAGCCGTGACTCCAAAGCTTTTGCGGACATGTTTCTATATAACGGTGAGCTTACTGAGTATTTTTGATCTTGCAAGAGCTGACACTAATGATGACAGGGGTTTGGAGGGACAAGGTCGCTTTCACTTGGGACTATCGATCCTTCAACACACCGAAGAAGATCGAGGAGGCTGCTTCTGACCTCTTCCCTCGTACCCCTACACGTAACTACAAACTGATCGACCCGGCCCCTTCAATCCAGCGGCCGTACTCGGATATTGCTTGGCTGCAGATCGTGTACACCTTTGAAACTGACCTCGTTGGTGCGAGTGCCGTCTTGAACCTTGTGAAAACGAGAGATGGCCTCAAGATATGGACCTTGCATACCGCTATCGAGAGCCTGGTAGGTCATCCGGAGATACCCAACAGAGACGGCCACATGGTCGGGGACAAGTCCTGGCACAATCAGAGGATCGAGGATGACAAACTGGAGGGCGTCGAACCTGAAGTTATCGTGATCGGTGGTGGTCACTGGTGAGTTGGGACTCTTGGTTGTCCACGGGAGCTGCTAAAATACTATCAGTGGTCTGCACATCGCTGCCCGACTGAACGCTCTTGGTGTCAGCACGCTCATCATCGAGCGCAACAATCGTATTGGAGACAACTGGCGTAACAGATACGAGTATCTCTCTCTCCACCTCCCCCACTGGGCTGATCACTTTCCTTACTTGCCTTACCCGGACCACTGGCCAACATACACTCCAGCTGGTAAAATGGGTGACTGGCTCGAGTGGTACGCAAGCGCCCTCGAGCTAACCGCATGGACTGACTCAAGCGTCGTTGCTGCCTCGCAGAACCAGACGGGTGACTGGGAACTCAAGGTTCAACGTGGGACCAAGGAGGGTCATTATACTCGAACCTTCCATCCCAAGCAGGTCATCGTGGCTACCTCGCTGGCGGGTGTGCCATTCACTCCAGATATTCCTGGAATCGAAAAGTTCAAGGGCACTGTCAGGCACTCAACTAAGCACGACTCAGCTCGCGAGTGGGTCGGCAAGAAGGTCCTTGTCGTAGGAACCTCATCTTCTGGCTTTGATACTGCATATGACTTCGCACGTCGCAACGTCGACGTAACCCTCCTTGAAAGGTCGCCTACGTACTTGATGTCTTTGGAAGAATCTGTTCCAAGGGTAAGTTCGATATTTGGTTAGGGTGGAACCTTCAATACTAACTCATCGCAGATACTGGCTCCTCTCTACGAGCCCAAAGACCACAAAAGACCAGACTTAGATACGGCCGACCGTTTAAATTACAGCATCCCTACCGGTCCTGGCGAAGAGCTCAGCCGTCGCACGTTTCGCGACATCTGGAACGCCGATGTTGAACTGATTGCCAAGATGGAAAAGGCAGGCTTCAAAGTGTGGAGGGGTCAACGTGACACTGGCGTCCACACTCTTGGGTATACCAAGAATGGTGGTTTCTATTTCGACGCGGGTGCCTGCAAGGCCATCATTGACGGAAAGATCAAGGTCGAACAAGGTTACCCAGTCGGCTTCACCGAAGATAGCATCGTGCTGAATGGTGGCAGAGAGCAGAAATATGACCTGGTGGTCATGGCTACAGGCTTCTCCAACACCATCGACTCAGTCCGCAACATTCTTGGTGATGAGGTGGCCAATCGATGTAATCCGATCTGGGGTATGGACGAAGAGGGTGAGCTTAATTCGGCGTGGAAGACGAGCGGTGTTCCAGGTCTGTGGCTCATGGTCGGCACTCTGCAAGCTGGCCGGTATCATTCCAAGAAGTTGGCGCTCAGGATTAAAGCCATCCTCGAGGGAGTCGCCCCCGAGCCTTACTTAAAATAAAGGGGTTAATCCTTACTTGAAATAGACCAAATCAGATTTTTTCTTTGCTGACGTCGTCGCTGGAACGATTACTTACACTCCCTCTCTACACGTTAAGTCACGCATATCATTTCGTGGTCATAAAGGTCAAGCATATGAATAACGTTGTGCTTCATCATTTTTGAAGTAACTGTGTAATGATAACTTGATAACCATCCACGGCCGATTCCAGATCCGAGACACTCAAATGCTCGTGGTCAGAATGTGCAACAAGAATGCTTCCTGGGCCATACAGATATCGTTTATGATTGCCGTTCAGATGCGGAATATCTGATCCATAATTGACCACCACCGTCTCGAAGCCTAAGTTGGTTAGTAGAGAACGGGCAAGCTTTTGATCCAATATTCTTCAGGAAATTGTGAACGACTTACCTGCAATGTCATGATCCATCTCGCTTGGACCTTTGCCTGTCGTGAAGTCGATCTTGACGTCCGGAGCAACACTGTGGACAGCGGTCTCGACCAGTCGCTTCAGTCCTTCCAGATCGTGATCAACAACTCTGACAAAGACCCCAGCAGAAGCACTCTCAGCAATGACACACAGAGAGACACCGCCCTCGATGGTGCCAATGTTGATGGTTGTGTTCCCGTACTTTTCATTCCACGGCAGGTCCAGACGATCAAGTGAAGCAAGCGCCCGAACAAGCATGGCGGTGGCACTCTTTCCTGATTCTGGATATCCGGAATGACCTGCTTTGCCGTGGGCGGTGAGACTGAAGGCGATCTCCCCCTTTTCGCCACTGGCAAGTTTGAGCTCTGTTGGCTCTCCGAAGACAACTGCCTCCCATGAGAGGCCTAGTTGATTGGCGGCGCGCGTTCCCAGGTTGTCAATTTCCTCTCCTATCACGTAGAGCATTGCTACATCTCCCCTGCTGATCTTCGACGTAGCCAGTAGCGATTCCACGGCACTTATCTGGGCAGCGACACAACCCTTTGCATCGACGGAGCCACGGCCCCAGATTTCGTCTCCTCGTCTCTCATAGGGCAGATACGGTGGCACTGTATCAATGTGTGAAGTCAGAAGGACTCGGGCGTGTGGCGAGGGTCCAATGTAAGCGTAGACATTCTCTCTGCTCCCTTGCACTGGTTGGACCCTGACTGTGAAACCTTTGCTTCGAAGATAGTCTGTCAGGAACGGAGTTACGTTCTTCTCGGAACCTGTGGTCGAATCCCTTTCGACAAGCGACTTGTGCAGGTCGATGAGAGATGAGGCTGGACTGCAAGGCTGACGGTGGATGGGCGTCTCCATATGGGAGCCAGTCGCGCGATATACACTACGGGTGTAGCGTAGCACAGCGGACAAGGACTAAGGCTGTGTAATGAGAAATCGATGTATCCCTCATAAATGTTGCTTTGGGATGGCGATATTGAAGGAGCGTTGTGGCTGGAGCAATAGCAAAACACTCGAGACACTCCAAGACATATTGTCGCACGACCAATCCAACAGAGTGTCATAAGAAGTGTTCGTATGACTCAGGTCTCGAATCAACAATCTGGCCAAGAGCAGGAAAATTGCGAGTACTGCTCTGCCATGAGGATAGTGGACCGGTTCGGAATGGCTCAGACCCAGTCTCCAAATTCATTTTCAGATGAGTCCACAATGACTGCGTAGAGACCAGATAGGATTAGCCGTATGAATATCTGCAATATTGATCACCATCGTGAATCTGAGGCAACCCAGACGCAGGTGGCTATGCTTTCTATAAAGGGAATAGCATTGCCTATCACCCTACGGTCAGATAAGGTAACGAACTAGTAATGTAGAGATCTGAGGTGTGGTTGTAATGACTTCTTTGTATCACTGGTGGGTGGGTCACGGTGTTGACACCTTAAAGCTAGGGAAGCTGGCGATAAGCCTCATACTTTCCTAGACTTCAGGTCTGGGTGTTATCATTGACGAAAATGGACACTATAGCCTACTTCTGAGATCCCCCCAGCATTATGACACAGGATTTTCTTGGGGGTGATTACAGCTACGATTATCCCTACCAAGACCCACTGCGCCGTCCGCTCTCACTGCTGGTGCTAGAACCGCTGACCAAGCAAAGCTCCCTGCGTTCTACAGACTACATGGACTATGCGGTCCAGCCAAGTTTTTCTAAGTCAGTACAAGATTTAACGGCAACAGTCAAACATCGACAGCATATCCTACAATCGACAATCGACATCTGGCGCAGTTCAGACAGTCCTTTAGGCATGTACAAGAAAGGAGGAAACTTCGGCTTGGGAGAGGTCAGTGGTGACCTGTCCATAGTGGGCGACTTCACCACCATTCCTGTCATCGACGTTGCTGGTATCTACAGCGAGAACATACGAGATCGCAAAGCTGTGGCTGAAAAGATTCGCGATGCATGTACGCGGGTGGGATTCTTCTACATCGAGGGCCACGGCATCCCCCAGCAGCTGATCGACAATGTCTTTAGCCTGGGGAAGCAGTTCTTTGCCCTCGACGTTAAAGAGAAGATGAAGCTCTTCGTCAACAACAGACCCAACTACCGTGGCTATACACCCCTCTTTGGCTCGGGTAATCCAAACCAGGAGGGTCTTGGGAGTAAGTCAATCAACTTTCATTGTCAAATTTTGTTTCAAAGGGGTCTTTTTTTGGCTCGCTTCACATTGAGACTCGACAATCCAATTGCATTGCCAACTCTCTAATCGCACTGTCACACAGATGCCAACGAGGCTTTCGACTGGGGACACGACTCCAAGTTGAACGACGACCCGAACGACGCATTTGTGGATCCCTACATGAAAGGAGAGAACATCTGGCCTACGGAGAGCTTGCCAGAATTCGAAGAGTGCCTGTCAGAATACTATCGTCGCTTGCGGTCATTTTCCAGAGTCCTGGCTCGTAACATGGCCCTCTCGCTCGATCTAGCAGAAGACTTCTTCGACAAAGATCTCGCTCATCCTGGATGTAGTGCTGTCATTGCGCATTACCCACCTCAAGCATCCAAAAAAGATCAAATTGGGCTTGATCCGCACAGCGACAGTGAATGTAAGTACCAGGCTACGACGCTACGAAGCTACAATCACGCTCGATATTCTTACTCCTGAGTCTTCACTCGTCCCTGGGCGGCACTTCGGACAAGTGGTTAACGATGCGCATAGTCTTCACGGTACTGGCGCCTGGTGAAGTTCGCGCTCTCGAGGTCTTGAACAAACGAAGGAAATGGGTGTCAGCGCCTCCACGGCACGGCAGCTTTATCGTCAACATTGGCGATCAATTACAGTCATGTAAGGACACCCAGAGGTATCGGTCCTCAAATCATCGTATTTCTCTGCTAACATCCTCTTGAGGGACAAACGGCCTCTACATCTCCACGATGCATCGTGTGTCGAACCTGTCCGGATTGGAGCGCTATTCGGTTCCGTTCTTTTTCAGTGCCAACTATGAAACCGTCATCAAGGTATGTCTTCACCATCAAACAGGTCACTTCGCGCCCGAGCTAACGTAGATCGATCATCAGCCTATTCCAAAGTTCGTGCCCAAGGGCACCAAGATTGAGTATGAAGATATTACTGCCGGAGAGGTTCGTTTGTCCCACCTCCCTACAGCCCTGTTTTGGCAAGCACTCTCGTCACTGATCCTGATATCCTTTCTAGATGTATAAGAACACCATGATCAAATTTCACCGCATTGCTACAACCCACCCGGTATATTCGAAATATGTCATCGATGGCATTCATGATCTCGCGCATCATGAGTCGCAGAAGCATCTTCGGTATACTTGATGAGATCGGGTCAGGCTTGTCTCGAGTGGGAGGAGTCAAAGGTGTTTCATACTTCTGTGCCGTGAATAAAGTAGGATATATGGACGGTGGACACCTCAAGGAATGGCCCTCAGTCTCAATAATTATGTAATGGAAAGGACTCTTTTCCTGCTGGTAGAATTGCACGAGTCGTCATTCAATCCTACGTTTCTTCTCGTGTCCCGTCGCATCAGAGAATTCTTTCACAACTCAAGGCGCATCGTCGTAACCCCCTTCCAGTCGGTCGAAGAGCGTGAGAAGAACAGATTTTAGGCCTCATTGAATGGATCACAAGGCGTTATTCGTAGGCGCTTGTCATCAGCCGGTGACCAACGTTGAAGCTTTTGTTATCTGGCAAGCAACCGACACCGTCAATCATGCCCGGTCTTGGTGCCTCTTCAGCTGGCACGGGCTGATGTTTGTTTCTGTCTCAGCGATGACTCGATTGAACCACTTTCAAGCCTGAGAGTTACATTGACATGCAAATTGAGCATTGAGCATCGGGGCCCGCGTAGTGGGGCAACGAGGCAATAGATTGTTGATTGAGAATGATAAGACTCAATCAAGTGCCTATAGTTTCTCGTTATGGACTAGATCACCAGCTCAGCCTGCCCCAAGTTCGTTACTGCGAAGTGCAAATGCCCTCTGCTTCCGTATGTACTCGAATCGTACCTTTTGATTCGAGGCACCTCCCTGAGCCCTCAAGGCAGCTCTACACACCTTCGACATAGCCATCTTGCCTTACTTTCTCTTCCCGTCAGGTCTTCCGAGCAAGAGATTTCTACATGTATTTCTCCTCCGAGAACTGGGCTGGCGCACATCCAGCAATTTCGGAGGCCCTGTCAGCACATGCAACCGGGTTTGCCTCTGCTTATGGTACCTCTGACCTTGATCGTGAGGTCGAGCATCATTTCAGTGAGATTTTCGAGCGCGATGTCGCAGTATTTTACGTTTCCACGGGCACTGCGGCCAACGCCCTGGCGCTCACCGTGGTAGCCAAACCCGGTGGGGTGGTCTTTGCACACCGTGATGCGCATATTGTCGTCACCGAGGGTGGTGCACCGGAATACCTGTCGGGACAATTGCGCTTGGCCACTGTGGACGGTGTACACGGCAAGATCAATGCTCACCAGCTGCGGCGACAGATCAAGGAGATGGCAGATGGCGACGTCCACGGTGGCCGCCCGGTCGCCATCTCCGTCAGCCAAAGTACCGAGTCTGGAGCGGTCTACTCAACGGCAGAACTCGACACGATTTCTGCCGTGGCCAGGGATTTCAATCTTGCGCTGCATATGGATGGCGCCCGATTTGCCAATGCCCTCGTCACGCTGGGCTGTAGCCCGGCCGAGATGACTTGGAAACGTGGTGTTGACATGCTCTCCTTTGGAGCAACCAAGAATGGCTGCTGGTGCGCCGAAGCAGTCCTACTATTCGACCCGGCCAGTGCAAAAGCCGCCGAGTTCACTTACACCCTCAAACGCTCTGCGCAGTTGTTCTCCAAGACTCGGTTCATCTCCGCGCAATTGAAGGCATATTTCAGTAATGACTTGTGGCTCACTGTAGCGCAACAATCCAATTCGAAGGCAAGACTGCTTGCTGAGGCGTTTGCCGGTTTGGATCCCCGTCACGCTCGCCTGGCCAGGCAGCCCGAGACGAATGAGCTCTTTGCGATCCTCAACAGCCAACTCATTACTGCTCTCCGAGCCAAAGGCGCCGTCTTCTGCGAGTGGCCCCTATCTTCTGGTTTCGAAGATACCGCAGATGACGAGCAGCTTTGCCGTTTCGTCACATGCTTTGCTACGACGGCCGAGCACATTAGAGGTTTCCGCGACGTGCTACATGCAGCCACCATCGAGCCTCAGTCTTGAAAGCGGATGTGCAAGTTAAAAAGCTGTAAAGTCGGATCGTCTACCCAACACTGAAGCCAAGCGAGAGTGCGATTGAATCAGTATAGTGCTAGTTCCCACCCTTTACTTTCTACGCACTGTTGTCAGCTATGCCTAAAGTGATCCATATGAGGCAACGGAGGAAGGTGGCCTTACCAAGGAGTTCATTCCAGTGAATATAATCTGCTGCAGGACTGGTCGAGTCACGCTTATGCCACAACTCCAGAAGAAACTCCTTTGCACGATCGACGTTCCCCATGGCATTCTGCTTCCTCAACCTGTCCAGCCATGCGATTACAAACTTGCGATCCTGTTCGCTGTGAGCTTCGCATCCGACAGTGAAGACTGGTTGAAGCAAAGCAACACCGGGACACGCAAAGTCGTGTAGAGTGATCCTGCTTATGCAGTCGATTGCTCGGCCGACAGCGCGTTGAATGTTGGGATTCGTTGATTGGAGGCCCAGTACTCGTTGGTAGATTTTGAGGAGGGTGATGTGATGATAGGCTTGGTCTAAATCAGCCCAATCGGATAGTATCAGCGATGCGTCCGAGATATCAAAAGTGTCGTGGAGCTTTGGCAGACGATTTTCCAACATTCCTTTGACGTCCAATACCAGCCGGTTACCTCGCAACTCGACCACGTCGCGGAGCTGCGTACAGCTCAAGCCAGCATTCTTCATATCCTTGATGGCTTGTCTCTCGATGATGAGCAGGTTGAGTTCATCAATGACCGGCAAGAGACCGATGGAGAACCCGTGGAAGTCATCAATGTAGGCATTGGCATCACTGGTCGATCGAGTAGACAGAGAGGGACGGACTTGACCTTGATCAAACAAAGGAACAGGTCTGTCATTAAAAAGCGTATGACCTTCATATGTTTGCCACCAGCGCCGAAGAAGTTTCCTCGAAGGTGTGTCTCCGGCATCTATTGTTGTCAAGCTTGATTTTTGGCTTTGCCTTCGTCCGACCCCCAGTAGCGCAGCTGCACCTTTGAGATGTGCCCGCCATGAGTTGGGCTTTTCGCCACCTTCAAGAATCTCGCAAAGGCACAATGTCAGAGACGTGGCGATACACACATCACCATGATCGGTCGGCTCTATTGGCTGCTGGCTAAGCTGTCGGCTCAGCAGTTGAAGTGCCCGCTCTTTGTGACGTGTGTATGCGATATCATCGCAGACAAGCCCCAGTGATTTTCGATGGGCAGCTGCGGTGCTTAGAATGGCGGCTAAAAGAAGATTTCCATGACGTTTGTCGAGTGCCATGGGTATGATGGTGGAGCAAAAGTCCGAGTGAAGCTTCTTGTGCAGAACAATGCATAGGACCGTAGTATCAGCAAAGTGACAAAGAAGCAGCCGCTGGGCTGACGGTAACTCAATCAGCCAGTCGGGATTTTTCCATACTTTACTCTTCGGTCGACGACGATGATGCAGCAGCTGGGATTCGGCAGGTGGTACATGTACTTCATGTTCATCGTCGTCTTGTTCCTTGAGTCGTTGTTCGATACCGTATACGAAAGGAGTATCGATCTGATCAGTGGCTACATTTGCAATATTTGGTGTCAACCATTATGTGATTTCCTCGTGTTTGAGAGTGGATTGGGCGTGATGCTTACCAGAAGTGCTCGATTCTCCCACTGCCTCTGTCGGAATAGGAATCGCGACGACACTGGCGATTTCGCCAAACGCTGATTTGCCAAATGGGCGACCCCCCCACGAGAGGACCACTTGGTACGAGCAAGTTTGGCCATTCTGTAGACATCGTCCACACGACGGCCTTTTCTCGTCACATTTGCGATGCACACGACGACACCCTCCGCAGCCATTCCTCGATCGCCGAGGCTTTGAAGAATGATTGATAGGATTAGGCCGCTGCATGACAGATTCCGAGATTGCGAGATGCCAGGTGGCCAGACGGCAACTGCTTCTGCGTTGGGCCTGAAGACCAAAAAGGAATGTAGAGGATCCGTTCCCAGGATGACTATTGGCGATAGGGATGTTTATCCTTGTCCCCTGGCAGATAGGTGCCAGATGAGAGATATTGTTCGAATGCAAGTGGATGTCTATAGTGACTTGATAAGAAGTGCCACGCCTTATGAGGCTACAAATGCCAAACTGGCTCTAGTTTGTCAGCAGGTACCATCATCTCGGAACACTCCAAATCTTGGAAGTTCCACATTTGGCACTTCACTTCCTACTAGTACGTATTGTGGATCTGCAATGAACAATGTCATTCCAACCATTTTTCTCAGCTCCTGTCTTCAAGCTCTTGATAGCAAGGACGTCTTGGTGCCTAGGCGATGCGATTCAATCAGATCACGGTACCTGGAGCTTGCCCCCACAGCGGATGTCGATACCAGACTCTCGACAGATACAAGATAACTCCTGCGATTGAGCCACAACCACTAATCGATACGAGGGACAATCGAGAGATTCATACCGGCAAGACGATCCAAACTTTTAACAGGTCAACATGCAATGCGACTTCCCTTATCTCTCGCCAGTAAATGAGCGTGGTAATAGAACTGACAGAGCTGAGAGTCCTGCCGCAAGGCACTGAGAAGCTCAGCAGCTCCTGTTGTCGCCTATATATTTGAGCCCGGACCCTGTTTTGGTTCTTCCTCCTCCGATGTTTCCCTCATCATCTCTTTTCCTATTCCGAAGAAAAGACTAAGATCATCATGGCATCCTCCGACGGGACACACGCCGAGGGTGCATCGTACCATGAGAAGAAGACCGCACCCGTGCTCGAAGAACCCGACAACATGTCAACCCAAGTTGCGAGTGCTGACACCACTCGACGTGGTCTCAAAGGTCGCCACGCTCAAATGATTGCCCTAGGCGGAACGATTGGTACAGGACTCTTCGTCGGCTCTGGGGGACAACTTGCAAGAGGGGGACCCGCTTTCATCTTTGTCGCCTACAGTCTCATGGCCATATTCGTCTATTGTGTCCTCACTGCAATCTCGGAAGTGGCTGTCTACCTTCCAGTAAATGGCGGCACAATGTCGTACATTGGACATCGATACGTCTCCAACAGCCTCGGCTTTGCCATGGGCTATCTATATTGGTACAGCCTAGGAATTCTGGTCCCATACGAGATCACGGCCGCAGCAGTCGTGATTGACTACTGGGATTCGCCAGTCAACGTTGCCGTCTGGATCACGATCTTCATCATCGTCATCGTCGGCCTGAACCTGTTGCCTGTTTCCTTCTATGGAGAGACGGAATTCTGGTTCGCGTCATTAAAAGTGATGTTGATACTGGGTCTTTTCATCTTAACAATCGTCCTCTTCTGGGGCGGCGGACCTGATCAGCACGGTATCCTCGGCTTTCACTATTGGAACGACCCTGGGGCGACGAACGTTTACCTCAGAAGTGGAACGACTGGTCGCTTCCTCGCGTTCCTGCTCACGCTCGTGTCTGCGGCCTTTGCCTTCACGTTTGCACCCGAGCTCCTCATCGTTTGCAGTGCCGAAATGGAGAATCCACGAAAAAATCTCCCAAGGGCAGCGAACATCTACTTCTTCCGTCTCGTCTTCTTCTACGTTGGCTGCGTCTTTGTGATTGGCCTCATATGCCCTTTCAATGACGCTCGGCTCACGGACGGAGGGGTTGGTGCAAAGGCCTCGGCGTTCACGGTAGGGATTCAGAACGCCGGTATCAAGGTACTTCCCAGCATCATCAATGCCGTGATCCTCACGTCCGCCTGGTCCTCGGGTAACTCGTTTCTCTACATGAGTTCCCGATCACTCTACTCGCTCGCCGTGGCAGGCAACGCCCCGAAGATATTTGCCCGGTGCAGCACAAGGGGTGTTCCATATCCAGCAGTCATAGCCTCGTCACTATTTTGCGCTCTAGCATATCTCAACTGCGGCAATACCAGCGCCATTGTGTTTGGGTGGTTTGTCAATCTCACAAACACATCAGGGTTCATCTCTTGGATATGCTGTTGCATCATCTACATTCGTTTTAGGATGGCTTGCAAGGCCCACGGAATAACAAACGGGGATCTTCCTTACCACTCATTCTTACAACCCTGGTACGTGAATCTTAGGATTCGACACTAAACACTCAAAACCTTGCTGACTTTATACACGCAGGGGAGCATGGGCTGCGCTGGTCTTCTTTACCATTATGTTGCTTATCAATGGCTTCAACGTCTTTTTCCCCGAATATTGGTCGGCCTCGTCATTTTTGACCTCTTATATCGGCCTCCCAATCTTTCTGGCCATCTACCTCACGCATAGGGTGATATATCGCCGCGACAAATGGGCTTACGCGCCGAACCAGGTCGATCTCACAACAGGCCTGGACGAAGCCCTGGCAAATGACAATCCCGGTCCGGAAAAAGAAGGTTGGAAGGCTCTGCTACGCCGTGCTTTTACCTAGTCGTGTACATGTGAACTTTGGCTTCGGTATAAGGGGGAGCCTTCCCACAGGAAGTCGAGATGAGACCCTATGAAGGACTTGTGCGAGATGTTCTGGTTCAGGATTTGGCTTGGCCATATTTGCCCACGGGAAGATCCGCTGGATTCATCCAGAGAAGCTGGCTCTGAGGATCTCAGCTACTGTATCTTTGAGGGAGTCGCCCCTGAGCCTTACTTAGAATAACGGGGAAAGCCTTAGTTAAATTAGACCCAATTCAGATCTTTCTTGGCTGACGTCGCCGCTTACAATTATCTCATCTCCATCTTCACCTTCATCTCTTCACTCCAAATTCCCATCAAGCCTGGTTTCAGACGCATTGCTGCATCGATACATAGCTTTCATCATTTCCTCAGTTGCAGCTCCACCTAACTTGATGGCACTTTCCCACTTCTTGATTTCGCTCTTCAGTCCGCCATTGCGGTGAGCTTTTCACCAACAGCCACCTCGCCCTTCAACTCGACATCAGTCTTGAACTGGCGAAATTGCCTTGCTGGGACCTTTTTGTGGAACAACTCGTCAATCTCTTCGAAGTTGCGGCCGGCGGTCTCTGGTTGATAGAAGAAGAGATAGACCCAGCAGATAACACTAGCGGCTCCAAAGATGAACCCAGTCTTGGCTCCAAGATTCCCTTGATTAGGGTTGACGATGTAGGGTAACACAAACAGCCACATGGTCGAAATAGCGCTGCTTGAGATGTATGCCAGGCTAACCGTCTTGGTTCGCAACCGACCTGTCGGCGTCTCCGCGGCCACTGTATACGCAACGGGCCCAAGGGCGCAATTGAAGACGAAGTTGTACAAACTCATCAGAGCGATGGTACCTGGAACATTTCAACGACTGCCTCGAAATGATGGAGTAGACTATACTTACCCAAAACCGCCCCATGATTGGTTGTCATGGTGCCCAAACCACCAGTGACCATGAGAAGCGCAGCCAAGAAGCCGAAGCCCCAGAGAAGAAGGCGGCGGCGACCAAATCGGTCCACCAGGATGAATGCTGCGAAGTTTCCTGCGATGCTCAACACCTGGGCTCCAACTGAGATGTCCCATGCTCTTTTGGATGATAAACCAGCAAGCTCGAAGTAGTAAGTGCTGTAACTGGCAATCCACGGTACACCTGAGAGACATTGAATACTGAGGGGCATCATGGCGATGATTGTTCGACGCAGATTGGTTCCCTTGAAGCATTCCAGGTACGATGCTCCTTCTGTCTCGTGCTTCGCTGCTTCTTGAGTGATTCTAATGTCAGCTAAATGCTTTTCGGCTGAAGCTTCTCCATGTCCGAGGCGTTGCAGAGCTCTTTTGGCGGCATCCACTTTTCCATGTTGCGCAAGCCACCATGGCGACCTATATTTTCAGGTCAGGGGTGGCTTTGGGGCTCAATTTGACAGTCTTACTCTGGCATGAAAGGCGCAACGATGAAGGCGGTGAACCCAAACCCCAATTGCGCAAGGAAGATACCTCGGTAAGCCCAGCGGTCCGTTCGTGAAGACAAGGAGTTCTCGATACAAGTACAAACGAAGGGGCCGAGGCAGAAGGCAAGATTGCACAATCCTGTCATCACACCACGAATGGCGAGCGGAGAGATCTATGACAAGTCAATTGGAGCGTAAGGTATGAGAAGCAGAATCACTGACCTCGGAAAGCCAAGTCAGCACGCTGGTGAGAAGGAAGCCAAGAGCTACGCCGTTGATCAACTTTCCACCAAAGAACATTTGGACGTCAGTAGCGGCGAGCTGGAGGCTGGCGCCGATGAATGTCAACAGCAATCCTCCCATTATGGTCAATTTTCGGCCAAAACGGTCGGAGATGAACCCGACGGCCAGGGTTGCAACGCAAGCTCTTGGAGAAAGAGAAAAGGTAAGCTTCATCTCGGGGGAAAAGGGTAGAGTCGGGCATACGAGGCAGTGGGACCACCACTGAAAGCCGACTGCCATGCAGCGTTGATGGCATAGTCTCCACCGGCTATAGGTTCTCCAAAGTCTTTGCGGAATTCGGTCACACCAAGGACGATGATCCCAGCATCATAATCGAAACCAATGCAGATGAGAGCCCAGGCGCCGTACAGACACCACAGGACGTTTTTCGGATTGGCCTTCACAGCCTGCCATCTGGTCTGTTGATGGTCTTCATGCTGTGTTGCGTGACCAGAAGCTCGATGTGTTCAAGTTCCGGGTTGTTTTGCGCAGCACTTTCCGGAGTTTTTGTCTCCATGGTCGCAAAAAGCCTTCTGCTGACTGAATTGTCGGACGAGACAAGCTGTACACGAAGGTGGTGGGTATTCTCTGTGCATCGTATCGGCCCAGCGACAGCAGCGATATCTCTTTATACCACGGGGATGTGAGAGCTTGCGGCGCGAGATGCACCGAGAAGAAGCCATGGACTTGCACGATCGAAGCGTCGTACCCCAGAACTCCAACTCAAGTCCCGCATTTGCGGAGTTGGTCTGAGTGAGGCGAAGTGTCGAAGATTAAGATAAGCCGACAAATAGACCTGAGGTGGATTGTGGGGTGAGCTCTTTGCGATCTACGTTACCCCTGCACCCCACAGGCATTACCCTTGCACCCCACAATCTTCCAGTCCTCGGAGGAAGACCTCACGACATGGCTGTGAATACCAGGTGGAACCGCTGTATCTTTGTCCGCAGCTCGAGTTCGTCGGTCGATCTCCTGCCGCAGACATGCTGCGCAGTGGTCCAGGTCGACAATTGTCAAGATGAGTTGCACCGAGGCCCCGAGCGTATCGTCGATTCATCCATGGCCAGCAACCACCCAATGACAGAGTATGACCTTGTCTTGGACATAAACAGGCTACGATTTGGACACGACTGAACCTTACCTTGGTCGACCTCTCACTAGGACAACAAATACGATTGGAATGAGAGTCGTCGACCTTCGTCTGGACCAAATGGGCTCTGCATCGCCGCCTTTGACTATTCAGATCTCTTCAGTATCATTCGAGCACCATACGACAGGGCTTGGGATAGGGCATGCAAGCCCTCGTATCACATGGCGCTTTGCTCTGAACACCGCTGTCAAGAATTGGATCCAAGACTCCTACGAAATCCAGATTGAGCGCGAAAAACATGGTTCGCAGCCCAGGCTCTACCAATTCAAGGGCAGTGATTCCGTGCTGGTACAATGGCCTTGTGAACCGCTAGAATCTCGAGAGATTGTGACTGTCAGGGTAAGGGCTCACGGGACGTCGAGACTGCGAGTCGACGAACACGACGGAGAAGACATTTCCATTTCTTCAGAATGGTCGGATCCTGCCACGGTCGAGGCTGCAATACTGAAGAAATCCGACTGGACAGCCAGATTTATCACGTCGTCAGACTCCCAAGTGGACCCTGATCGACCAGTGCGACCTCTCCGATTTCGAAGGATCTTCCAGCTTCCACCACATACAACCGTGTCTCGAGCCCGAGTCTATGTTACGGCGTATGGCGTCTACAGGATGTACATTAATGGCTGTCGTGTGGGAGATGAAGAGATGAGCCCTGGATGGACCAGTTACAAGCACAGGCTCAATTACCAGGTTTTCGACGTGGGCTCCTTGCTGCAAGCAGGAAAAGAAAATGTGGTGGCAGTTGAGGTGGGCGCAGGTTGGTATGCTGGGCGACTCGGATTCTTCGGAAAACGTTGCCTGTATGGTAAGGACATCGCAGTACTAGCCCAGCTAGAGGTTCTGCTGGAAGATGGACAGCTCTACAAGTTGCATTCAGATGAGTCGTGGAAGTCTCATTGCAGCTCAATCATTCAGAGTGAAATCTATGATGGCGAGGCCTACGATACGCATGAAGAACAGCTGCAGGCAGGATGGTGTAGCGATCCTGCTTTCGACGAATCGTCCTGGACGACAATGACGGAATTGCCGACCCCTCTTGAGATACTCAATGCTTCTGACATCCCCCCAGTACGATGCACAGAAGTGAAGCGGCCCACCGAGATCTTCAGATCGCCAACCTGCAAGTTGTTGGTCGACTTCGGGCAGAATCTAGTTGGAAAGCTGCGTGTGGAATTTCCGGCTGTGTCGGTTGAAACCTACCCTGACGGGCACAAGGTGTCTTTTCTTCATGCAGAGGTACTTGAGAATGGCGAGCTTGGAACACGACCTCTGCGATCGGCGAAATGCGTCGACCAGGTGATTCTCTCCGACACCAAGCCCTTCTCATGGTCGCCAGCATTCACCTTTCATGGTTTTCGTTACGTGCAGGTCGATGGCTGGCCAAAGGACACGCAGCTCAAAGCGTCTGATCTTGAGGCTCTCGTATTAAACAGCGACATGAGACGAACAGGCACTTTTGCGTGTTCCGATCCTCTGGTCAACAAGCTCCATGAAAACACGGTTTGGGGCATGCGAGGAAATTTCCTGTCTCTCCCTACTGACTGTCCTCAACGGGATGAAAGGCTTGGCTGGACGGGCGACATACAGGCTTTCGGCCCCTCGGCAAACTACCTCTATGACACGACCGGCTTCCTTGGAAATTGGTTAGAAGACCTCTCCGCCGAGCAGCTTGAGGAGGGTAGAGGTGGTGTCCCAGCGGTTATCATACCCGATCTTATCGACAATCCCATCAAGAACCCACCTCAAGCAATATGGAACGACGTGACCGTGCTTTTACCATGGGACATATACCTCAGTTCGGGTGACAAAGAAATCCTCCGTCGGCAGTATGCTAGCATGACGGCTTGGGTCGATCGTGGGATACCAAGAGGTTCAAATGGTCTTTGGGATCCCAATGGGTGGCAATTTGGTGACTGGCTTGACCCAAGTGCCCCTCCTGAAGAGCCTGGAGCCGGACGGACCGATTGTATTCTAGTCGCTGACGCTTATTTGGTTCGAGTGACGGAAACAATCGCGCGAGTGGCCGAATGCTTGGGACATGCGGACGACTATCTTCGATACTCCGACGACGCCAAACGCCTGAAAGCAATTTTCCAGCACCAGTACATGGCTCCTTCGGGACTCCTCGTGGGTGATACACAGACAGCCCTTTCACTAGCACTGTGTTTCCGCCTACACCAGAACGACGAGCAGAGAGCGCAAGCTGCAGCGCGCCTGGCGCATCTAGTCCAATTCGCAAGATACCGAATCTCTACTGGCTTCGCGGGAACGCCTTTAATCACACACGCGCTTTCGGACACTGGTCATGCACAATTGGCGTATCGCATGCTCCTCGAGACTAAATGTCCTTCATGGCTGTACCCAATTACAATGGGCGCCACCACGATATGGGAGCGCTGGGACAGCATGTTGCCGGACGGGACGATAAATCCCGGATCGATGACGAGTTTCAACCACTACGCTCTTGGGTCCATTGTACATTGGCTGTACAAAGTCGTGGGTGGCATCAGCCCTCGGGATCCAGGCTGGCGCACAGTCGAGATCCGTCCCATTCCAGGCGGAGCCATCGACAGTGCGACGGTTACGTACGAGAGCCCATTCGGACTCGTCTCATGTTCATGGTCAATTTGCGAAACGGACGAGACATTTGCGATGGAGGTGACGATTCCGCTGAACTCGAGAGCCGTGATCATCCTGCCTTCTCAAGAGCAGCAAGTCAAGACGGGTAGTGACGGAGAGGCAGCCGGCGAAATTGTCGTGGGATCAGGGTCGCACAAGTTCACATGCCCGTATAAGAAGCCCCAATGGCCTCCCAAGGCAATCTGGGAGCGATCAACGTTTGCCCTTTCGGTAGACTTGTAAATGTATATATACGCCGGCCTGATCAATAGGGAGATAGAGAGACTTAAAATGATACTTTTTGATACCTTATGGTTGCTGGGCAACGTTCCTCATGTCTTGGCTGACGTCGCCGTTCAAACAATGTCTACTGTGGTACACTTTATCACTGGCACACTACATTCCGCGAATCCTTGTCCCAAACGCACTGACCTCGAAAGGCTTCCAGAACTTTGCGCAGCGGTTCAATTCACCAGGCAACCAGACAAAACGGCCGTCAAGTCATGAAATAGAACAAAATTTCTCTGCTGCCATCATCTCATCCTCACCAACCTTTACTCCAGACCAACAACACCTCAACCCAGCAATTAGACACCTGACTCGATAACCTCAGAGTGACAACTCCGATCGCCAGAAAAACAAAAACCACCTGTGCGGTCCATCCCTGATCGACGTTGTCAAAGTTTCCCTCTCACCATGTCCCCAACCAAATCCACAATGACAACTTCAGCACTGACCGAACGATCCCCCAACACGGGCTCTCCAACGAAACCTCAATCACCGAAGAAGATGGATATGAACGTCGAAGACAAAGAAATGCCTCGATTCAATCACACTGTGCAAACGTACGCAGTTGGAGACGCTCACAATCAGACGTACATCTCGCCGTCGGATGCAATCGCAAGTCCGACTACGAAGAAGTTGAGTGAAATTAAGGGCAAGAGATTCATGTACATTTCTCTCCTCTAAGACCAAACTCGGACAATACTGACAAATCTTCTTTAGGAGCGCAAAGCCGCAAAGAACACTCTTCGCAAAGACCTTGGCCGACAAGTCGCTTAAGATGCAACAACAATCCGAATGAGGTGGGATGGCCAAGGCTACGGTACAAAGCAGCATCGGCAGTTGTCCAGCGCGGTCTCCGCTCGAGAGCGAAGAATTCTGTCCTTTGTTTGGGTTTCGAATGGAAAAGCGGCGATGAGGTTATTCACCGCACCAAAAAAAGTATACATGGCGTTGGGAGGCTCGGACCGAGACTGGGTGCTTCTCTTTATGTTTCATTTTCAATGCAGTATGAACCATTCATATATTCTTCCGAGTAGCGCGCACTTCCGAACTGAAGTCTTTTCTTTTCGGGTCTCGGAGGCGGAGAGGGTACATAGACCGAATGCAAGGAGTGGAACATGGTTGTTCAGTGCGTTCCCGGATGTCAGCCTGGTCTATCCAGGGACAATAATGCACCCTTTTGAGATGGGGAAGAATATGATCCATATCAAATATTGCAGAATTGTGCACAGAATGGCCTATACTCATGTATAAGCCGGAATCCACATAAATGAGCTGATGTGAGCAGGAATGCATTACTGTAGATCTATATGCCGAGTTTTATTCCAAATACAATCGCCGGCATCCAATCCGGCGAACACAATCGTCCGAGCAATCGTATGCTCCCATTATGTATCAGGCAAGATATGATCCACAACGCCAAATTATTAGTACAATCAAACATGCTGAACGCTAGCCTGTTCATATCATCATATCGTTATATCCTCAAACTGTTGTACACCACCGGCCTCGTCATAGCTTCAGAAACGCATTCCAAATCGAATCCCCTACTTGGCTGCAAACCTCGATCTGGCTCTCAACGCGGCACCAAACTTCCACAACGTGAATATACCGATGATACCACCAACGGTCAACCCAGCAAGAAGACTCACACCTGGTCCAACACCAAGGTTGGCGAACATGGGTCGAGAAAAGTGAATTGCACCAGCGGCGATGGATGAACGGGCAAAGTCGTTACCCGCGAACAACGAGGCCGCGTATTGAGGGTACGTCAAGGGAATGTATATGAATATACATTGGAAGAGGATGAAGATTCCAATAGTGAAGATGACGACGCCGATAGTCGGTACGATCCAGTGGATCTTGGGACTGTTGTTTGCGGTCCAGCCAAAAAGGAATAACCCGATAGGCAGCAAGAGACTGGCAGGTAACGCCGGGATGAGTCGTCGTTCGGGCTCACCCAGACCAATTGTCTTGACCTCCGGCTCGAAGACATAGCGAAGGTACAAAATGTAGGTCGGGATTGCGATGCAGACGCCAACGCTGATACTCAAGAAGATCAAACCGATCTGTCCTGCGTTCATGCCGTAGCCGTGGGTTGCTTTGCCCGGATTGCCAGTCGCGTACACCAGAGGGAAAACCTCGAAGAATGAGTAGAAGATGCTGTACATGAGCGCAGTGTACAAGCTGGTGAACAACACGGCGGGGTCGAGAGCGTTGATCTGCACGGGTCGCCAGAGGTTGCTGACAATGATATGGTTGACACTCATCTTGGCCTGGTCGATCTCTGATTGGGACTTGAGGTGAGGATTGCCTGTGAGTTTTCGCAGGCGGTTGGCGCGTCGGAGCAGGATGTTCGAAGCGGACGTCTCTGGCAACAAGAACAATAGGGAGATGTAGACGGGGGCCGCCAGCCATACAATCTCCCACAACGACCAATGCCAGTTTTTGGCAGGAACAGAGAAGCCGCTAATGATTGGCCCAAGAGCCGGTCCTGCGGTCGCGAATGCCGCCCAGCCGGTCAAGAAGTAAGGCATCTTGAGCAGAGAATAGATATCTCCAATCGAAGCACCTCCTGTGGCGAGACAGGGGCTGCCGAAGAAGCCCTGCAGGAACCGCAGAACCACTAGCGCTGGAAAGCTATTGACAACGGCAGTGGGAATCGAAAGGATAACGAAGATACCCAAGGTGATCATGTATGGCGGGTTTCGTCCGATGATGGGGATTTCTGACAATGGGGACCACAGTAGAGGACCGAGTCCGTAGCCCAACACGTACATCGAAAGGCCAAGTGAAGCCACTTGGGGAGAAACACCAAGCTTTTCGACGATATACGGTTCTGAGGGTGTGAAGATGGCGGAACCCATATAGACTGCAAGAGTGTAGAGATAGATCTGAGTGACGACTAGCCCTTTCTTGCCTTTCGACCAGTTCTGTGGGTTCTCGGGATCGTCTGTGGTGTACCAGTCGACTAGGATCGTGCCGTCGGAGGTCACTTGAGGTTGGATCGGACGACTAGCCTGCTGTTGCAGCGACTCTTGTCGTGTGGCATTGGTATAGGCTTGTTCGAGATCGGAGCGAGTATGGACGTTGCTTAATTCTGGCCGGGTCATGATCTTGGACAGTGTCCGATCGGA
The DNA here is from genome assembly GCA_000835395.1 of Exophiala sideris. NCBI lineage: Eukaryota > Fungi > Ascomycota > Eurotiomycetes > Chaetothyriales > Herpotrichiellaceae > Exophiala > Exophiala sideris. Next base: position 2,846,209 of record KN846951.1, on the reverse strand, counting down.
CATGGCAGACATTGATTCACGATCTGCTTCTGTTTCGGCCTTGGTGAGGGCATCCTGTCTCAGCGGTCCTGCTGGTCCTGCTGGTATTTCTAATTCCTTTTCGAGCTCGGGCGACGCAACACCAGGAGTGGTGGCTTGAGATTCAAACCCCTTGGACTCCTTTTGATACGAGGCCGGACATTGGAAGTTTGGGTTCTCTTCAGCATAGGCGAGATATCTGTTCCCTGTGACCCAACGGATGACTTGCCCTACAGGGGCGTCACGGAGAAGAGCCGACATGGTGGAGGGATAGAGGGAAGTCAGTAGAATTGAAAAGAGGCAATAAGGACGTTAGGGTGGTAGTGGTTGGGGTGAGTTGCCAGCACGAAGCGTGGTTGGAATGATGTGGAAGATGAGGATGGTAATAGCAAGTTGTTTTCAGCAGAGCACAGGGACATGATATATATCTGTTGGGCTTGCGAGACCTACCTGTAAGCAAAAGGATAGAATCATGCTCCTAGTCCCCGAGTCGAGTCATGGAAGTCAAACATGCATTGCTGTAGAACTTGTCCGTCGGACGAAGTGGACATTGGCTTTTCGGTGCAATATCCTAAACCCGCGATATCTGTGATAAGGTGGAGTATGCCGAGGCCGTGGTATACCGACTCCGAGTCATACACTATACAGGGGTGAGATGTGTTTCACCCGGGGTCAGGGCTTAAGATGCGCATAATCCGTTCTCTCCGTGAGTGCGGACGAAGTTGCGATGAAGGTTTTAGGTGGCTGACATACGAGCGCGAAAAATGACGAATGAGAGACAAGAAACATAGAAAATCGTCGATGACGAATGCCAAGCGTTGAGGCCTTCCTTTTGTCAGCAGACATTCAATTGGTCGAAACAGACTTCGTATACATCCGTATTGGTGTCCCTTTTTCCCATTGCATATCATCCCTCCATTCTAACAAGCCTTGAAGGTATATGATTCACTTTCGAGAACGCTTGATTAGTGACGGCCGGTCCACCGCCCGTAAGGAAGGTTCCAAAAATCGTGGCTTACTGGCCACTTCTAGTAAATATCGACAGCATTCAACTGCCCCATTCGACTCTCTGCATGTTGAGTCATCGTGCCAAGATCAAGGCGCTTTACTAATATGCATACTACCCTCACCAGGTATTGACTTCTCTACTATGGCATTGGACCAGGTAAATACGATAAAGACTTCAAGTTGCTTTGTCAGCCTGCTAGACGCTATATCGCCCATGCTTCGGAATCATCGCCGGCATGAACGAATGGCTCGTCAATTTGCTTGATGCCCAGATCTCCACAGAGCACGCACTGTTCAGCCACCAGTCCATCTAGTTCCTGCACGAGCTTTTGTCGCTGTGGCCCGACACTTAACCCCTGGTTGACCTCATTTTGGAGATCCTTGATTCGCTTGCGTTTACTAGACCCAGAATTCTCCAGTATTCGCTTTCCCAGACAGTCACTATGGAACGCGTGCTGACATGGAAACACAAAGAACTGTCGAGACAGCACCGGTAATGTGCAAATCCAGCATCGTTCCCCGGATTCCACGATGGCATATCGATGGTCCAGTGCAGCGATCTCCGCCTTGATCTGCTCGGCGGTATGTTGTGACAGATCCATCTCCTGTTTGAGGCTGTCAATGTGTCGAGAGTACTCTTCCAAAGCTTCACAGATTTCCTCTTTGAAGTCGTCAATGACCACGAAATCTGGGAACAACGGAATCAGATCTTCAATCTTGAGCAGCTCGCAGCGCTTCAGGAAATTGATGGCTTCTTTGATAGAGGCAGCCTCTTTGATCTTCTTTTCGGCGATCAATAACCACAATTTCTTTCGCAATCTGTCATTGCCCTCAAGCCGATCTGCGACAATAGCTGCCAAGTCAATATCATCATGCTGTAGTGCAAGTTCGACTGCTTGCTGATACTGGCCCATCGCGCTGTAAATGTGCACACAAGATTGTACCCGATCGTGCTGAATGCAAAGCCGCAACGCAAAGTCTGCATCGTATAATGGAGGAGACGGCTGGCTCTCAAGATATCCCAGCAATGCACTCTCTGAGGGAGATGGATGAGAGGCCATGATCGATATAAGTGCATTATGCACGGATGCTGGTACTTCAAAGTTACTTGTAACAACGAAATTCAGATATCGGACTGCTTGATTTTGAGCCAAAGGGACATTCGCCGTTTCATTATAGGTAAGCAACGCCGGAATCATTTTCTGTGCATCGATATTGCTTCGTCGCATAAGGATCTCCACAAATCCAGTCGGTACGTGCGTCATGAGGACATTGCTGTATCGATAAAATGTCTCGGGGTTGCTTTGCTTGTTCAACACTGCAAGCGCTTCGTTCCATTTTTCTCGTTGCACCCAGTATGACAGGACGTAGTCATAATCTGTGATGGTATTGGCGAAGAAGAGAAGTTCTTCTTCTCTGTCGTGACTTGAAATCACTTCGTATACCGTTTTCGCGTCCAGATCTGTTTTGTACTTGATCACAAAATCTTGGTAGTCAGCCCGGGTTTGATCCAGGTTACGTTTCGCACCACCAGCATCGGTATTTTCCAGTAGTTCCGCTTTGGTGGCCACCATATCGTCCAAAGAGTTCAGCTTAGCCATGAATATCTGGATGAGCCACGTCGCTATCATGACCCGTTGCATAGTCGACGACTTCTTGTACACGCCCAATTTCGTCATGAGATACTTTCTCAACGCATCTTCCTGCCCATTGTCGATCAATGACAGGCACACTTCCTCGAAGGCTTTGCTGCTCTTGCCCCACACACTTGCTGCATCCATGTATTGGCCTTTACCTGAGAGATAGTCTCCCGAGGCCGTTGCAACAGAATCTTTCTGTGTAGCTCCTTTGGCATACCGCAGAGCAGCGTCGTAGTCCTGATTCTGGAGCATGATCTTCCAGATATCTCGTTCTTCATCGTGAGCCACCACCTCAAATATTTCTTGAGTGGTGAAAAGCCAATACGTATTCTTCTTTTGGTCCGAAACCAGTCCAAGCGCGTTCTGGCCGGGTTCCAGCACCACTTGGTCGTATACGACACTGCCGTCAAGTCGATTGACTGCGACGACTCTACCTTCGGCAAGGGCCAAGACGTGCCATTGCGACAGAATTGCCGACACAACCGGATCCTGAATGAGTTTACGTCCGCCTCTAGCGGACATTGTTTCTGGAAAGACCGATCGAGGATGTAGCTTGGTCTCACTGAATATTTTGGTCCCAAGGTTTGAGGTTGTTGGCGACGTCGAAAGCTTGCCTGTAAGCACGCCTTGAGAGTATAGCCAGGCAAAACTTCGTTCAGACTCAGTCGCAGGATCATCTGACTCTGGCGATACTGAAAACGAGGAGGGTGCAGTGGAAGATGCACCGCTAGTATCGTGAGTGGTGGGTGCTTCTTTCGAGAACAAATCGGCATATATCGAGGCGGAGCCTTCTTTGCCCTTCCCACCTGTCTTGCCAATCCAATGGCAAAGCCTCGAGTGAGATGCTACCACCAGTCTTCGCAAGTCCGACTTTCCTTCGATGGTCTCAGCCCACAGCCCTGTGACTGCGCCATCTGGTATCTTCCAGACATGAGCAGAGTACCGTTCTTCACGACGATAGAACTCCGACGCTGGCTCAATATATATTTCGTACACATTTCCATCTGTAGCTCCAACAAGAATCTCGCGTGTGGAGGCCGTGGGTTGAGAGGGATTCCATGCAATGGCTTCAATTGATACACCTTTTAACCTGGACAGAGATTTTGGCTGTTTCGACTGACTATGGAGGTAGAAGTTCTCTCCCAAGGTAGTGCTGACGATGAGATGGGATGCGGAGGGGTCGAGGAACATTCGTCGTATGAGGCCAACCTCGCTGGTCTTCTTCGGAAGGTCGACATCTATCGCGACAAGAGGTCAGTAACCACGGATTTTTCTATCGACCCGGAGTAGTACCAACCATCGATATCTGAAGGACTTTCGAGGTCGATACGAAGGATCCGACCTGTTGCGAGAGCGAGAATCAGAACGTTATTGGCGACCTGGGCCGCCACGAAATCCGAGGCAATGTTGAACTGCAACTGGACTCGTTCAACATTGAAAATGGGCAGTGTAGTCTCGACGTCGCCCTGGGCAAGGCCACGGGCCACATATCCTTCGTCAAGATCCAGCGCCATTGCGCGCCGTGCAAGAGGTAGTTCAACGCATCATTGTTGGCGAGTGCATCATAATGCGGCCCCGTCGCGATATGAGAAGTCCGGAAAGGTTGACTTGCGGGCATCGCATCCTCGTCAAGGGAACACGCTGCGTCATGGTCACGTGAACCAAGGTCACAACAATATAGACGAGAGTCTCATTCTTGAAAGTTCTTCCTTTCCCATCCATGACTACGATGCAAACTACATCGTCATGAAGGATGCAATCAATAAAGACGTGCCGATCACCACAGATGCCTTTCGACAATCGATATTCAATGTACACGAAACGTCCTGGACAATTTGATGTACTACAAAGAAAACCTAGACGCCGCAATGTCGTTCCCTTCCAGTGGCTTGATGCCTGTCAATTTGTTGCTTCCCAATGCAATAACTGCCACCTTGCTACATCAATTGGTTGTACATTCTCTTTGGGAACGACCCAAGATAAGCCCCGGACTCCATCCCTGTTGCACTGAGCAAATTCGCTCTTTTCCTAATCTCTCAGCACTGTCGACAAACTCAAGCGCCTCTTCAGCAATCTGGTCGGTTACACCTGGTACAGTTACGTCTGGCAGATATTTGCTGTGACTTTCGCGGTGTGTTGCCGGACCATCCATGAACTTGTGAGCTTTCTCAGTAAGGTCATCATTAAGGCCTGGCCCTGTGCCTTTGGCGCTTCGCATGAGGTTATGGGCTGCTGTCGCAGCATCGTCAGTGATTCCGCTGCTGGAGCGCCGAATCATGCCAGTCATGAAGTCATGCGCGGATTTGGCAGCGTCGTCAGATATACCACTGCTAGAACGGCGGTGACTCGTGCCCGTCGGCACCGCTGATGCTGGCGTACCCTGCTTAGATGCCATTGATGTGATATTCTTGACAGGATTTTGGTGTTTATCAAACCAAGAAGCTTGTATAAGAAAGTCAGAAGAGTTCTCAGGTGCTATGGCAGACTTTTTGAAGGTTATGTTTCTGGCATGAGTAACGTCTCGGTGAGTCGCGTGCCCCAAGGTCGAGGGCGGGGTTCATTCCCTGGACTTCTCGTGTTTGAAAAGGTAATTGAGCAACGGCCTAGGGAAAGTAAGTGTTGATTCGCCTGGACCTACATGGGTGATAACTGTCATCTTTCGATACGTTGGAAAGTCTGGATATGTGTGGTCGCTTTCCCCGAAGCACATTTCCGGACTCTCATACGTGATCTACGGTCTAGTCAGTAAGTCTCAGACAGGACTCCTTGACTCTGGCCCCTGTTGAGGCGAGGGAGCGGCCCAGCACTGATCGATGCTGCACAAGAGACACCTGCGACACGCATTGAGCCATGAACCCACCACATATCGGAGTACATTGGTATGTCCTTGCGAAAGGCAGTGAGATCTCGCAATCAAAAGCCAGTAAGCAAAGCCGGATTTTGACCGAGTGGTTGAAAGGTACCTGGTACTATTTTCCTCCGAATCTGCCCTGATTGCTACGGCTCCACTTTTTTGACCGAGACGCCTCAGCCTCGTGATACAAACACCGATGCATGGTCCAGTACGGTAGCATGCAATAAAAGCTCAATATTTCGATCTCACGCCTTCTCAATCCTATTATACTTATCGGGGCCTTAGAATCAGCAACCGCCATCATTGCAGGTCGTCCATAACACGGATATATTATACAACTCAACACTGAATGGGCTGACTAAAAACGTTGTCAATACATTTCTCTACGCCATTATGGACACGACACCCTCGAGCGGCACTCAGACGCCATCATCGACGGTATCATCAGGAACGACTGCAACTAGTGTTTCCGCCTCCTCACAATTAGAACCGACCAGCACAATCACACGCAAAGCACGACTCGACTTCTCACGCCTTCAAGATCTATTCTCCACGACCGACACCTCATCGAACCCTTCAGCACGGTCACCGCTGTGGTACATTTTAACGACAGCCGCTCTTCTATCATTCCACAAGGAAAAGCTCGTGGGCGACTTGTGGACCTACCTGGCCAGCGATCCTGACACTCACCGAAGTGATGATGAGCTCCTTACAGTTGCAAGACGAATCCGTGAGGCTTGTCTCAAAGCCAGCACACTTGTTGGCTTCCCCAGAGTGAGTTATCACCCGCCTCTTACCCAGACACCTCATTCCATCTCATCACCATCGGGCTTTCCCAGCTAACATTCCCAAGGCTATAAACGCCCTCTTCTCTCTCAAGACAGCCCTCGACACAACCCACCCTTCAGTTTCCATAACCTTTTCATCCGACACATCTCTGCGCTCCTCACTCGATCCATCCGCAAAGTACGACCGAGGCATGTCGTTCTTCCGCCAGATCTACCAGAAGCACACTTCGAAAGTGCTGGCCACAATGGACGCCACCTCCGGAGGTGACCTGACCCATTTCGCCATCAATTGCATCTACGGTGAACTGCTCAGCGAGCATAGCATCATTGGCGGTCTGGACACCGGGCTTCTCGAGTTCGTCTGCTGTCTTGCTGACGGTTGCGGACCGCAAGCCAAGGGGTGAGTGACTAGTCTACTTCATTGCCTTAAAATTCCGTATCGGAGCCCGACTGACTTTTTGGACAGCCACTTCTTCGGCTCTCTAAACTTGGGCGCAAGCAATAAAACGCTCCGCTCGTCGATTCAACTTACCGAAGACCTGGCGCAGCAGCTTAACGTTCTATGCCCATGGCAGGCAGAGGACGTGGCAGAGGAATTTCAGTTTCTGAACAAAGTCATGCGACCTTGAAAGCGCCCTTCACCATTTACTAGACAGACAGTCGCAGGGAGACAGCACGATCACCACTGCACTTTATTGTCACGGAACCGAAGATAAGACAGGCTCGTATCTGGTTCCGAGTAACTCGCCAGTCGTCGCAAGGTCGGGGTCCGAAAATGCAGCACCGAGGAAAATTGTTGGGAAGATTACTTTTCCCGGTGGTAAATTTATACCCGAAATGCCAGTGGGTCAAGCCGCCGGAAAACGGACCGCTGGCGCAGACAAGGCTGAGCTTCTTCAGGAGACGGGTCCCAACTTAGCCCACTGTTCTCACATCGCCTTCGAGATATCCACGCAATGGATCATGTGCATTCGGCCTAATGACTCAAATCATAGAAAGCAACGATGTTTTTGTGCACTGGCCTTCGACGGTAAGGGACAAGTTGTTGGACGGAAGTCGAGGGGCGTGTGCTTAAAGAAGCCTGCTCACCAGGAATAAATAATAGTGTAATAGACGAGTAGACAGCCGGGTATACAACATAGATTCTAGTTGTCTAGATTGATGGGTACATAAATTCGCTCACGTTTTGACCTCCAAAAACATCTCCCAGATGAGAAAATCGAGACACAAACCAACCAAGCCCAGTCATGCAAAGTACTGTTTCAGAATCTGCTTCTTGTTGACCTTCCCCATAGCATTCCGCTCAATCGCGTCAACGACCTTCAAGATCGAAGGGATTTTATACGGCGCCATATCCTCCTTCAATGGAGCACGGAACATCTTCAAATCGATCTCGCGTTCCTGATTTCTCAACGTCACAACCGCAGCAACTCTCTGTCCCCACTCCGCATCTGCCACACCGACAACCACAACCTCTCTCACCACATCTCCCAGCACGACATTCCCCAGAACCTTCCTCTCGACCTCCAGCGCCGAGATCTTATACCCACCCGATTTAATGATGTCGACACTCTCCCGGCCCTGAATAAAATACGCACCACTCGCATCTCTCTTGGCAACATCCCCAGTCTTGAACCAGCCATCCTGAGTAAACGTCTCAGCCGTAGCCTTAGGCTGGCGGAAGTACTCAGCCAACAAGTTCGGGCCTTTGATCTCGATATTCCCAGAGAGCTCATCACCACTGGACGAAATGACGCTGTGGGTCTCAGGATCCGTAAGACGCACCTGCACGCCGGGCAAAGGCCACCCGACACTACCGTCGATTCGCTTTTCTCTTTCCAATCCACAACTCAAGCCCATTCCAATCTCCGTCATGCCGTATCGCTCAAGTAATTCGTGGCCCGTGATCTCGTCGAACTTGCGCTTAACGGAGACAGGCAGGGCTGCAGACCCGCTGACCACTAGCCGTAGCGCATTGGCACCTTCCCTGGCTGCAGACTCGGAATCCGTGCCGCGGATATTACTGTCGAAGTAATCGATCAGTCTGGAGTACACGGTCGGCACGGCCATGAACATTGTCGAGCCGCGTTCAATCCATCGATCCCACACTGTCTTCGCGTCGAACTTGGCGTGCATTTCCACGGTGCCGCCCGCCAGTAGCGTTGCTGTCAATCCGTTGATAATGCCGTGGACATGGTGCAATGGTAACACGTGGATGAGGTGGTCGGACCGAGTATATTTCCAGGCCTCGACAAGACAGCGGGCTTGGAAAGTGATGGTTTCGTGGGTCGTGACACACCCTTTGGGCCGGGAGGTCGTGCCGGATGTGTAGATTATGAGAGCTCGTCGTGATAGAGGGAATGCTGTGGTGAATTTAGGTAGGGTTGTGGTGTGGCTGGGTGTCTGGGAGAATGGAGTAATAGTGATTAGGGGAATGGTAGGAGCTTGCTCCTGCAGCCCTGCTTCGAATCTGGAGAACGATGGGTGTAGAATGATGAGTGACGGGTCGGAGTCGGAGATCGTGTATTGAAGTTCTTTAAGTGGGTGGGATGTGCATAGAGGTACTGAAATAGCTCCAGCGGCCCATATAGCCCATTTCATGACCACGTAGTCATACCCTGCGGGCGTGAGGAACGCTACTCTAGGCTCCTCAGTCTGGTTGGAGGGCAGATACTGCTCAATCTGGGCCTTGAACGACGCGACATCGTTCAACAGCTGTGAATAAGTGAAACTCTGGGATCTGGTCTTGTCGATGACTGCAGCTTTCCCGGGCTCGGCTAGGGCGTGCGATCTAGCCTCGACGAAGAGAGGTAATTCTGGGAGTGAGACATCGTTCTTAGATATTGACTTGGAGTGAGTCCGGGTCAGTGTCAGGGGAGCTTCATTCGTGGTTTGGTAGTCGGCAGGGAGCGACCATCTTGCGTGGCGTGGGACGAGAGGTGCTTCTGTGGCCATGGTGGTCAATTACTGAATTTATGGTAGTAGCTGAATATTGTCGTAGAGGCTGTGGCGTTGTCATTGTGACGAGGCCAAAACGTGCGGACGCCATTGTTATAGCAATCAAAACAACGTCCGGTGAAATTGGTGGGATGCTAAATTAGGGATTCTCGCCCCAACAGAGGGACCCTAGAGTCCGTAAGCCGCGGCAAATGGCCTGTAGATCGCGAAGACCAAGGCCGGAAGAGTGCAAAAAGTCTTTGACGGGAGATCAAGATGATGTCGTTAGTCGGGCGTTTTCGGTGGGAAAAGAATTGCCGAGGGAATATGGGGAATATCCATTGGACATGGCAAGGCTGCGCAAGGCTGGCCCCCTGTTGCCCTCCATTATGATCAAATCTTGTGCGAGAAGCTCATGTATGAAAAGGATCAAGTCATCAATTTACCAGATTGGTGAATGAGCGGAAGGAAAGACAGATCTCAATTCTGGAACCTGTATTCTGTACCTGACGGTAGTCTGGGTGGCAATTCTGTAGGATTCTGTAGCATAATTATTCTGTATTCTGTAGTGCGGGTAGTCTGGGTGATAATCCTGTATAATTCTGTAGCAAAATAATTCTGTATTCTGTAGTGCCGGTAGTCTGGGTGATAATTCTGTACAATCCTGTAGCAAAATAATTCTGTATTCTGTAGTGCCGGTAGTCTGGGTGATAATTCTGTATGAACCTGTACACTAGGAAAATCTGTACTCTGTAGTGACAATAGTCTGGGTAGTGGAATTCTGCATTCTGTAGTTCAGGCTTTATAGTTCTTGAAGGTTGACGATTGAACGTCTCATTCAGCTTTATCTCGCGTACAGGTATGCTTGACTGATTTGGTGGACCTGTTGATTTGCATTCTTAGGCAGAGTACCTACACGTTAACCACCCAGTGCTGTATGTGATGCGTTGTCCGGCTCTCGAATCACGATGCAGCCTGATACTCTCACAAGTCTAGATCTACAGTCCGCCATGTTCCCCAATGACAATCCAACACCATCGCTTCATGTAGCTAATCATCTCCAATCATGTTGGCCAAGTGGTTGAATACATTGAGATGCTCCAGCAGTATCTCGTCATCACATCATTGACATTAACGAGTTTTGTGCATAAGCCTGGTCAACGTTAGCGGTATTCTCATTCTGGTTTGTTGTGCCACCATACCATAGGCTTGATATCAGGGTGCGGCACTGCCTCAAACTGATGGTATTCGAGTTTCAATTCCGGCCCAATGTTGATGTATGCTCCCTTGTTCTCGGTACTATCACAGTATTTCGGTGCTGAGAAGACTGCAAATGTGTCAGTCATTTCTGACCAAACGGTTTTCCTGCCTGACTTACCAGTAATGCATTTTCCGTCATGCTCGACTTCATAACCATCCATCCTGACCTCGTGACTTCGAATAACAGCTTCTAATCCATTGTTTTCGCAGAACCTCTTCGTAACATCTGGCCCAAATTGCAGCCCAACGCCTCGTTTGCTGGGTCCTCTTCCAGGTTGTGGCTGGGGATCAGTCCAGAGCATCTCCATCATCAACCCCTGCTGGCCTGGTTGACGCTGACTATGCCTGTCAAGTTTGCGAATATCGTCGAGAGTGATTTTGTCGTCCGAGAACAAGCCTCCGTGCAGAGTGAGATACTTCTTGCCAACCAGCGTCGCCAAGGGCAGCGCAGAGAATGACTCGGAAAACAGCTTGAAGGTCTTCTCGTTGTACTTGGCTTTGCATTCTCCTTCGAAACCGTACACACGGTTCATGTCGTCGGTCTCGTGATTGCCTCGGTTGAGGAAGAAGTATGACGGCCGTAACCACTTGTAGGCGTATAACAGCAGCGCAATCTCACACGACCAAGAGCCGCGATCAACGAAGTCCCCATTGAAGAGATATCCATGCTTATCCGTGGGGTACCCATTGAGTCGGAATATTTCTAGCAAATCGAAGAATTGTCCGTGTGTGTCACCACACACTGTCAAGTTCGTGTCTGATGCAACATCCACCTCCACCATAGTCGCCTCGTTGTACACGATATCCCTTACGGCCTTGATGATCTGGAACACATATTTCTTGTGTATCGTCTTTCCGTTCTTGAATCGTTCTATCATGTCATCAATGAACTCCTGCGTCATCTCATCTTTTAATCGTAGACCGTCGTATGTATCTTCGACCTGCATCGAGTCCAAGTCAAGACCTTCGAATGCTGAGGGAGGTTCTGCGACTTCGATCGCCTTGAGGAACTGTATTTTCTTGACCATCTTTTCACATTCTGCCAATTTCAGTTTTGCGTCCCTGTTGTTCGGTTCTTTTCTAACGACGGTCCTGAAGTCTCGTAGGGCATCTTGGTAATTTAAAATCGCAGTGTTTGCGATCGCACGTCTCCAGTAAGCCTACACATTGGGCGTCAGGTCATGCACACAAAAGACCCGGTGGCTATCCTACCTTGACAAAGTCCTTATCGAGTTCAATAGCTTTGCTGGCGTCTGCAATGGCATAGCCATAGGTCTCAAGCTTGATATTTGTCTGGGCTCGATTGGAATAAAACGTGGGGTCAGCATCGTAATTTTCAATTGCTTTGGTGTAAAAGTCGATCGCAGACGGCCAGTCATGGTGAGCAAATGCTTCGTTGCCCTTGACCTTGAGCGCTGTTGCCGCAGCCCGGTCCCCGGTCGAAGCCATAGCCTAGTGAACGCGGATACAGAACCGCCAGAGGATATGTGAGGAGACTTTATGTAAGGAAGAAGTGCAAGGTGTGCTATAGAGACATTCCGAAGCTGTTTAGAATACGAAGGTGAGGTGAGTTGGTCGAGTGTTCACTTGCCTTAGTTGCTTTTTTGCCGCCGAAAGTTCTCGACTTTAGGGACCACTTTTCGAGAGTGGGAGGCTCTGTTGTGTGGCCTGTGAGCCCCCAAGCCCGCCTATGATTTCGGCCTGTTGGAACCTGGCAGCGCCTAAGTCATGGGGGCCGATCTCACGCTAACGGTAGATCTTCCGAAACTTTAATTGTCGCATTTTGCCAGATGCCAGAAATACGACAACCCTCCACAACCCTCCCACAATTCGACTGCGCTCTCACATTGGTGTCACCTTCCATCACCGCATCAGACTCCATCCTTTGCTAGCTTCTTCTTTGAACGTCGCGTGATCTTGCGGCTCATCTGTGATCCGGCAAGCCTCGCTCTTGCTGCGCCGTCTGGTTCTCTTTCTCCTTCCAAGCTCCTTTCTCTCCATCTTATCAGGAATCATGGCTAGTCGAGGAGGACGCACCCGGGCCTGCATGGTCTGTTCCATCGTCCAAAGTGGTAGCGTACGTCTCTTCCAAGCTCCGCAAGGAATCGAGTTGTTACTAACACTGAACAGGACTTTTTACGAAACGGCTGCCCTAATTGTGAAGAAATCCTCAGCCTCAAAAACTCCCAAGATGCGATCCAGGAGTGTACTTCACAAGTGTTCGAAGGGATGATCACCTTGGCGGATCCCAAGGCTTCCTGGGTGGCCAAGTGGCAAAGACTGTCCAACTACGTGCCTGGAATATATGCAGTCAAGGTTGTCGGTCAGTTACCGCAAGAGATCATTGACGGCATGGAAGATCAAGGAATCAGATACGTCCCCAGAGACGGGACATCCATCGAGGACGATGCTGCAGCATAGGGTGGCAGACGCGCTTCTCCGGCAGAAAAGCATCGATTGCCGAGTTCACTCGATACAGAAGAGAAATGAGCCAGCCATACTTTCACGCAATTACCGACTCACGATCACAAGGATGCAAGATCGCAGAGTCTCCGCTAGTTTCAGCGTGCAGAAGCCTCCAGTGATTGCTTTCATGGCATACCGAACATACTACTTCACACGCTGCTCAAAACTGGTGACCAATGAGGTTGAAAGGGATACTGGTGTTGGCAACCGGCACCAAAATCATCTTTATTATAACGACTACCGCTGCATGCAGCCCATCAATATGCCTTGCGCGTAACCACGCAATATTTACTATTGGAAAGCTGCCACTTTTGAAAATCACACTTACGCTCAACCGTTACCAGACCGCAACAAGCACTCTGATTCAGTCCAACCAAAACTACCACAGCCTACGACTTGGCCAATTTCTCGAGAGAATCGAGCAGGATATCAGCATGATGCTTCTGGAAGATCAACATGGGCCGTAGTCGGACAGCAGAAGCGCCACTACCACCAATGTTGATACCCAGGGTCTTGGCTTTCAGCAAGAACTCATCACGCTTGGGGTTGTCAAAGGCAATGAAGGTTCCTTGACCCTTGCCTCGGAGGTTCTGGAATTGTCCGGGATACTTCTTGGATAGACTCTCAATACCCTCAAAGAGATAGTTACCAACAGCAGCGGTGTTCTCGACCAAGTTCAATCTCTCGATTTCGTTGATGATGGCGCGGAAGAGCAGGGCTCGCGCTGGATCGCCCATCCAGGTGTTGAACTGGCGGTATGGCTTATTGGGTCGGAGCTCAGGGTTGCCAAAGTAATAACCGGCGGTTTGTGCCTTTTTGGAAAATGTGACCATGTCGGGAGGATCCTGCAAATTCCAGTGGTCGTGGGCCCAGAATTTACCGGTAGCACCCACACCAGTCTGGACCTCATCGACGATCAAGAGGACATTGTTACGACGCGTGATTTCGCGCAGACCCTGGAAAAAGGCTGGGCTGGCGTGGTTGTCACCACCCTCCGACTGGATAGGCTCAATGACAACGGCTGCAACGGGGTTGTGGTAGTTCTTAATAATGTGTTCCGCTTCCTCTAGACATCTCTTCTCCTCTGCCTCGTTTTCCTTGACGTGTTCTTCGAGTGGGTATTTGAGGGCCGGGAAGGGTGCTTGTGGCCAGTCGAATGCCGGGATGTCGATCTTGTGGATAGGCTTGCTGCGAGTGGTAGATAGCGAACCGAACAGACGGCCGTGGAAGCCGGTGCGGAAAGACATGATGGACATGTCGGGTGAGCCGGGCTTCTGGTTGTTCATGGTGCTGGAAATGTCCTCCTCGCTGAAGTCGACGTTCGGTCCACCTCGCTCTTGCTGGCGTTTCCACATGAATGCGGCTTTGTAGGCGGTTTCATTAGCGTCGGAACCCGACATGCCAGTAAATACCTGGTTCATGCCCTTAGGGGCTACCTTTAGGATACCAGATTCGAGGATGGCTTGCCAGTCGTGGGATGGGAAGTTTCCTAGGGCTGGCCGATTGATCAGCGCGGACACCATTTCAGGAGATGTAGCGGCTAGGACGAGAGCTGGATTGCTGTAGCCTACGGGGATGGAGGCAATTTGCGCGTAGACGTCGAGGAGGACGTTCCCGTCTAGGTCGGCTATGTAGTTGCCGTAGCTCTGTTGGTAATTCGCCATCATGTTCAGACTGCGCGTGTCAAAGACCTTGTGGAGTTCGGCAATAGCTTTTTGGCTTTTAGGCCCTGGGATCTTTGTAACGATTTGAGGTCCGACAGGCTCGTCAGGGAAGAAGGATTCGGTCGGTGGTGAGGATTCGAAGGCCTGTGCTGCTGCGGCGCCCTGCTGGCGGCTCTCGCTTGAGGATGCCATAGTTCGGATTGCAGCATGTCTGAGGGTACGAGCTGGTGTATGGCGAGTGAGCGAGCGCAGCCCGCTTGAGGCGCGAATGGTGTTCATCTTGTCTTTTTGTCTTTGAACTCGACACTGAATCGTATCTTATCTCAGAGCAGGGCGGGGAGGGGGTCAGTGGCTTGTGTACACTGCGCAGAAGTGTAGGTCATGCAGTAATGGCGCTGAGACGGAATAGACAGCAGGAACGCAGTGCTCTGTATAGCTGTCCTCTAGATCAACAGAAAGGAAAACGCTCGAGAGTCATATACTACTCTCAGGGTTCGATGGAGGCATGTGTTAACGCAGTGGCAGGGCGCGAAGCCATAAGAAAATGCGGAGAGGGTCCGAGCGATTGGCACGCCGGATATCGGCGCGCAGGAGGCCCTTAGGCTTCGCGAACCAGCGACGGTTGCGCTGTGCTCCGCAATGAGACGGCCGTCCTGTTAAGGAAGGCCGTTCCGCTAGGCTTTGGTATACAGTGTCACCCTTGGTCATTGTTTCCGGCATTCAAGATTTTGTTAAGTAAGAAGGGCAGTTGAGCAAGGTCATGCGGAACAGGACGTCCAGTGAAAAAGCCATGGATCCGTCTGACCTAAACAACATTTACATATTGCCGACCAACAGGCTATAGCCATGCTATTGTACGAAAATGAGAAGGAACAACAGCTAAGAGACAATTGCTTTTGCAGGATTTTATATTGGCTGCATTCGAGTCTTTCGTCTTGGGTAGTTATCTTACACCATTCATGTTACAGGCTGAGTCAACAGCACATTCTTTTCCACGGCAGCTTATTCCTTTCGCTCAAGGTTATCCATGACTTGCTCATCACTCAACTCTTCCGGGTCTTCCTGGCCAGGAGCTCGCTCGACTTGAGGCCCATCAGATGCGCCCTTCTCGAAGTCCGAGTCTTGCTTCTTGTGCGCTGTCATTCTAGTCGAGCCTTTGGCGAACGGGTCTCGAGTAACGCCGCCTGGAACGGCATGTAGCCGTTTAGAGTCGACCGTGCCGGGCAGTGTGTCGCCTGTGCCTGTGATCACATCGCTGGCTCTAGTGTCGCGTGTAGTCTGTGGGCTTCGTTAGCAAGAAATGACTTAGGATGACATCCGCACTTACTCTGGGAATATCTCCTTCACCTGCTGCGTCCGCGAGATTCCTGGCTCCCAGGTCATTTGGGTCTGTCTCCGAAGCTATTTGATCGGGCCGAGGAACTGAAGGGATATATCTGGGTGCTGCGGCATCTTCAGGCACCTTGGTACCATCCTTTGCCATGTCAAAGAGATCACCACCGCTGTTTCGTCCGGATTGAGCCATTGTGAGGTTTGTTATATTGGTGAGAGTTATTCTGGTCGTTTTGCAATGAAGTGATATGAACAGACTTGAGAAGAGACGAATTGAAACAATGTTTTCGAGCCGGAAATACCTCCCTTGAAGACTCACAGATTTATCCTACAGGCAATGATGTTCGATCGTGTGCTCATTGTCCTCAGCGTCATTTAGCGGAGAACATCACAGTGCATGATGTCACTTGATTTGGTTCTTCGTGTTTCCCCTGCAGTGACCAAGGGGAATTTACCGTCAGGTACTCAGTCGTCGCAGGAATATTATCATGCCGGCCCTCAGCAGGAGTTCACTGGCATGGGTGACAAGACCGTACACAGTAGCAAGAGCAATTCAACAATGCTTGAAGTCTTGATGCTACGCTAGTGAGGCTGGTGTTTTGCGTTAGCAGTTTTACTTCAGGGCGCCCCCGCAATGAGATGCCGAGGCACGTCCGTCGAACCCTCCAAAGAAACGAGCTTCGTAGTGCTGGCATGCGGCGTATAGCCGGCATGGTTCCTTAAAGAACCAGACGAAGTCCAGAGCATCCAGGACGAAGTTGAGGAAGACAAATCATTGAGTGCCCTCGAAAAAGTGATTCTATTTTCGATATCGCCCTTTCGTTGAACATCATGGACGGTCCAAACAACGGTATCGTCCTGTACCATTATTCGTTCTCCCCGTATGCCAGGCGTGTGTTGTGGTATCTTAGTCTCAGAGGAATTGACTACGCAGAATGTGTATGCTTGCCACGATATTTATCTAGCTCCGCTAAAACACAGCACAGAAACAAGCTCCAGTTCTGCCTCGACCAGACCTCAATGCGTTGGGAGTAAAGTACAGAAGAATCCCAGTGTTGGCCATTGGCCGCGATATCTACTGCGATAGTCGGCTCATCATTCACAAGCTGGAAGAGTTCTTCCCCAATGGCGCTCTGGGTGCCTCATCAGGCGAACAAAAAGCCATCGAGAAGTTCCTTGACATTTGGTCCACCGAGTCTGGGCTGTTTGCGCGAGCATCCCAGCTAATCCCAACCGATATGCCGCTGCTTAATGACCCCAAGTTCACCAAAGATCGAGAAGACCTCACCGGTCGGTCATGGAGCAAAGAGCAGATTGCTGCCAATAGGCCCGAAGCACTCGCTTACATCAGGAACGCCTTCAGATTTCTAGAGACAACCCTGCTAGCAGATGGACGAGATTGGATCTTGAAGACAGACAAGCCGACTCTGGCAGACATCGAAGGTAAGCAGAAAGTACGCTGCATGCAGGTCATGGACTGGGCTAATGCACAAACCAGCTATCTGGACGCTTGATTGGCTGAACGGTCTCAAGGGAGCCTTACCACGAGAGTTGTTCTCTGAGAAGCATTATCCAAAGGTGTTCTCGTGGATAGCGAGATTCAACGAGGCGCTCAAAACAGCTAAGCCGCAGGCACCAAAGCCAGCTACTCTAAAAGGGGATGCTGCTTCGCAACGCATCCTCGAAGCATCTTTCGCCGAGAAGAATCCAAGCGTCGACAGTGCTGACCCTTTGGGCTTGCAGCATGGAACCGAAGTAGAAGTGTACCCTACTGACTCGGGTGTCAAGCATCACGACAAGGGTCGCCTCCTAGGGTTGACGGAGGATGAAGTCGTCTTGAGTATTCAGACCCAGGGTAAAGAGGTGCGAGTGCATTATCCCCGAACCGGCTTCAGGATAAAAGCAGTCAACGGAGGCAGTTCCAAACTGTAGCTCTCAGGAAACGTCACTATCAACACTTGTCAGACATTGATCACACAGAAACTCGGTCATCTTGTGGCACCGAGCAGGAGCAGCTGCGTCGATGTGTCCACGAGGTATGTTGTGACACCCATCTGCGAGATATTGCGCGTGTTCAGGAAAATTGTCCCACACTTTACATCGATAGAGGCACTAGTCCTCTACGATGGTGTCCATAACCAGCGTGGCTTGCCGCGAATCTCACCGAAGTAACAATTCATCGCGTTCCGTTTCGGCAAATGCTCATTTCAGAAGCTCTCAAGCTTTTAAGATATCTTCGAACTTGATTGTACATCAGCTCATGTCGTCAGCCCGGCCAGCGGGATACCGTTACTCTTTTGAAGGGAGCGCTGTACTAGCTTTGGGCAATTATGATGCATCACATGCAACAATAAAATTTCAATATCCGTCCACCCGTCCAACTGACCACGGGTATGAGTCGAAGGGACATGACGAAGCCTGAAAGCAGGTGAATGAAACGCCAGCATCATTGCTGCCCAAAGGCCCCATTGATTGGTGGGATATGTTGGCCAGTCGCGATGCCCAAACCCAGCGGACTGGCCTAGTGAGCCTGTCAGACAATGACCGTACTGTTTCCGGGCGCTTTAGGCGCTCGCTAGCTGTCCCCAAACCGCCTATCACGGGAGTCTAGCGTAACCGGGAGGGACAACCCGACACCCTCCCAATGGCTGCCACACTCCCCATACCTCGGCCGTCCGCTTGATGTTGTTCTGCGCCATTCGAGGCTAACACCACAAAGCCCGTCGACGGTCATTTTTGACTGCCCGGTGAGTAGATATGTTGGACGGAGAAGAGCTTTGGGTATAGCCAGAAAAGACCTTTTGTGCCAATACACTGGTCAGAGGAGCACAAAACTCGAGTTAGCCTGTCCAAGCAGGAGCACGGTACAATACTCGGAATTGTAGGCTCTTTCTTCAGGATATTCTTAGGCTCCACAGACGGCTGCCACGCTGTCAAGGCCCGTCCAGCTTAGCTGACAGTTAGCAGGACCACTCATGATCGCAAATCCTTCTCTGCATCCTGCAATTGCCATTGTTGCCTCGCGCCGGCCCTGTCCATCTGTCCATCTTCCTCATGTTCCTTCTCGCCTCGCAAGATCAACAGTCATCGTTTGTGTCGTCCATCTAACAAAACATCCCGCCTTTGACACGATCGGCAGTAATACTCTGCTCATCCCACACAAACGCTCCCAGGATTTGTCTAGCCCGCGGCACGAAGGACCCTCGTTCGGCTCAGAGGCACCCCCTTGAACCCTTTCCTTGCCTTCCTCTCGCCCTCAGGTACGCACATTCTTGGAGCTGGTACAAGGTCCCTCAGATTCCCAGGAGAGAACCACAAAGAAGAAGGCCTATTTACATACTGCTTGACCGGAGGCACTTTGGGCAGACATTTTTGACCTTGATTGGTGGCTCGTTCGCTTGAGTCAGCGCTGCTGCAACCCAAGGAAGAGCGCTGCCTGCGCCCAGATCATTCTTTTCCTTCGCCAACTGTTACACTGTTACCTTTTTGACAAACAACATCACGTCCGGTTCTGGAGCAGGAAGGACTTTACATTGCGTTGTCTCGATTCATTGGATATCAATCTCTCAAACTCCTGGAACACATCCATCTGCTGGATTTCATTCGTTTGGATCCTCTTAGTCTTGTTGACCGGCTCGACATTGCCGCTTATTCTGCGACTCTACTGACACATCATCTTCTCATTTGTCTGATTGCGCATTGGTGCCCAACGACAAGGACTTGTGCGCTCCCCAGGACAATTTATATTCTCTCCTCGCCAGGATGTCTCGTTACCCAGATGATGACTATCGTCGCGACTCTCGTCAGTCTTCAAGAAGAGAGCATCGCAGCGATCGTGACCACGGCCACAGGGAGCGTGTTGAACCGACAAGAGACAGAAGAACCATGGATGACCGGATAGGCAGAAATGACCGTATGGACGTTGACATGGACCGAATGGATCCACGTTTGGACTCTCGCTTGGACCCAAGAATTGACCCGAGGATTGACCCCCGTATGGACATCCGGACTGAGCCAAGAGCAAACACCGCTGCTACTCGGATCGATCCTAGATCTGACCGTGGAATTGACCGCCGCAACGTCGAACCTGACGGCGCTGGCCAGATTTATCAAGATCCTGTCACTGGAGAATTCTACCGCGAAGTGAGGCAGGTACCCTCAAGATCCCCGTATCCTCCTCGGGATGAGCGGGAATATGATGTTCCGCCATCGAGGAGTAGACAACCAGTGGATACACCCATGAGCAGGGACCGTGAACCTCTGAGGCCGGAGCTCAATGAATACTTTTGCCCAGGAGAAGGAATTGATCGAGAAGTCATCCAGCATGAAATATGTAAATATCTTGGTCAGGATGCCACATGTCGCCCCGGCCGAAACACCGATGTATGGAACACCAGCTCAACTCTTCATGGGTAAGTATATATATGCTAACGCGACTATCTAGGGTCGTTCCGGATACTTGGTCAGGGCCTACCGCCCTTTTACCACGGTATGACTGGATCCTCAAGGCCATATATTGGAATTAGATACTGATACTAAATGAATAGGCAATGGAGCAATCCCTTCGTGAGGATACGATCAAGTGGCAGCGTGAACGAGAACGAAGGGCCAGATCAGGTCGTTCTCAAGGTACGCCTTATAGCGTTTGGACAGAAAACCGATCTAAGGATCGCGTAGGTTCCTATGCCGATATGCAAGCCCGACAAGAAAGAGAACGACAATCACGATACCCAGGAGATATGGACCTTGACGACGACGACGCTTACGGCCAACGGACCCAAAGGCCGCGAGATCCGGATCCCCGTGATGTTCGTTCCATGACTAGTGGTCGTGCCCCTGTCCCTGTCAGTTCTGGATATCCCCCGGAGCCTGGTTATCCTGCTTCTTATACTATATCTTCAACTCGGGAAGGATATGTTCCAGGACAACCTGCATACTATGGCACAGAAAGAGAGCCTAGGACGTTTGGTGGCAACACACCTCCGGCGGTTTCCAGAGCAGGACAATCCACGGCGTACGTACAACCCGGTGGTGGTTACCCAGTCAGAACAGGATCTTCAACGTCGTCATCAATACCTGCTCCCTATGGAGGCGGAGATCCGAGAAGAGAAATGATGGGTGGATACCCTCCGGTATATCCTGAATCACGTAGGCATAGATGATCGCCATGTCTTTTGCAGTACCTGATACTTCCGACATGGTCCGGATGCTTCTCAGGTCCATGGACGGTCTTGCAAGCCTGAAACAACCATCTTCCCAAAGACGACCCTAGATGGTCCAAAGCTCAAAGATGCAATTTCTATCCTGGAATGACTGGCGAATCTGATACGACATTTACCCGGTTGAGACGACATCAAATATGCCCATAGAAACCCCTGGGAAATCCGATATAGGTTTTGATGGTACAATGTCTTCATGATCCACGAAGAGTTCCTGGGCTCGGCTGGCTGTTTTATTTCGCAACATGCTTTTTACCAAAGGAACAAAACCTGGTGTTGGCTACAGTCGTGCTTTTACCCGGATCTGGAAGGCTATCTGGAATATACTACAAAATTGTCGAGTTTATATACGCCATGGAAAGCCGGTTTTTACAGGCGTAGGAGTGTTATGTACCGAGCATGGGATGGCGTCCTTGAAATCCATTTGGGACCTCGAAACCAAATATCCATATTGATGACAACGCTAATGCAACAACTGCTCATACTGCCATACTGGCCTGTCCACCAGGATTGTTCAACCTGTTCTACTGCTGATGCCGTGAGTGACTCTTGGCTCGTTACATTCTTCTTGAGGTCTTTGATTGTTCGAACCAGTTGCATGACATGTGTCTTTTTCTGACCGACTCTGTAAGGACTGACCACGACTCTCACTTGTTTCCATGTCGACCGTCTCTTGGAGGCCTTGCTGTCTGGGATTTGCAGTTGTCAGGAATTCCAGGGTCAACAAATCCAGGAGACGATCAGCCTTGTCATACTTCAGCTGGTCATGCCAGAGACCATTGTTGCAACGTTGTCGTCCTCTCTCCACAGTCTAGGACATTCACCACTGTTCTTTGCTAGTGCCTGGACAACATTTTCCTTTCTGAGTCTACTCACATGTGTCACTCTCTAGCTTCATCAGGCTCAATGAATCACCCGCCTGGTCTTCTTCCCGCGGAGAACGCTTGTCCTGACAACTGAATCCAGCTTTCTCAACGCGGGGACCTGCCGAAAGAAGAGGTCTTGGTCAACCAGCTGGTGACGACGTACGCCTGGAGTACACGGGAACATTAAACGATTCTCCTCTCAACAGGCACTTCATTCACATCTTCATCTCGCTAATCCTTCCCCTTCATATAGCATCTTCACTCTCTCGTCACTCCCCTCCCTCCACCGCCGCACCCAGTACTCATAACAAAAAAATCTCGCGACCGCCTTGTGCCAAGTCGCGATCTGATTCGGAATTGCTTATCACGGTCTCAAGCTTGATCAAAACTTCATCTCGTCGACCACCCTTTCACCATATCCATCTTTCTCGTCGATCTTCGATCAAGACATCCTCATACTATCATCGTTCAAGATGGAGTCCCCTCCGACTTCAGCCTTCCCCAAGTTCGTTGATGGCGACGTGCTTATCATCATCTCAACTACCCAGTACTACAAACTTCACTCGCAAGTCTTGCAGGCTCACTCCCCAATGTTTGCCCAAGAGATGAAGAACAACCCAGGCCCACGTCTGAATGCACAGGCTCGTCGTGAGAATGCTGCTGCTTATCGCTTCGAGCTCGCCAGGGAACCTGGTAACCTTGAGAGTCCGGGTCAATTCTTGCGCATCGTAAGACTGCCTTTTATAGATCACGTTACTGCGCGACATCTACTAACACTTGCCATCGCAGGACGTCAACGAAAACGGTCGTTCTCCTCAATCAACCTTAAGAGTGGGCCTTCCAGACCTCAGCAGTGGGAAACCAACCAACATCATCAACCAAGCATGGGAGTGGCTCTTTGGTGTCTTCTACAATCGCGAACCCACATTCGACGACTCTGGCCTTGCTCCAGTCCTCGCCTGTGTCATGGCTTTAATCGAAGTCTCTGAATCCATCGGCGCATCTGAACATGTCTGCGACATTGTCGACCTTGCACTCATGCGCCAGGACACCGTTCTCTGGTCTGCCGTCATGGGTGATCCAAACGTGTGGATCGAGCTTGGCCGTCGTATCCGCTCTCCTGCCATCTATCGCGAAGCTGCAATCCATCTTGTCGGCCAGTGGGACGTTCTTCCGGAAGAGAAGAAATCACGCATAGGTGCAGACATTCGTGAGATTCTTTCACGCAAGTCTGAAGAGCTTGCTCTCGCCAAGGAAGCCATTGAACTTCGTATCCTCGGTCACTACCCACAGTTCATGACTCGCAATGCCTCCTCCAAACCTGGTCGCCCAACCTACTCGGCCGACATCTACATGTGGATGTGCGTTTCGTTCTTCCGCCAGTGGTTCGCCCAGAGCATTTCTGATGATCGCACCCGCCGCGCGCCAGATGGTGGACTCAATTTCTACGCTGCTCTTTACGAGGGTGGTCAAGCGTACTTGACTCATATGGACTTCAAGACCTTCCACCAATTCTTCCCGATGAGCATCAAGGCTTGTCATGTCCTGGAGGCGAATATGGGCGTTTTGAAGGAAGATATCAAGCAGTTTGTCGCTGATCTCATGACTGAGCGTACCCATCTTAAGCGTGCGGAGCACGAGATCGGCTGGTTGACCTGTGCCAAGATTGAGAAGGAGGACCTCCCATGGGCCAACGAGGTTCGGGTCGGTCATGCGCCGGACGGCCTCGAGCAGGTCTATCAGAGTCTACAGGCTCAACAGGCGATGGAGCAGGAGCAGACGCCTCCTCGTCCGAAGAAGCGGGCGCGGATGTTCGTGGAGGAGGACGAGGACGAAGATGACGATGAGGGCATGTTCGTCCGCCAGGGCGACGCCGATGCCATGGAAGAAGATGATGAGTAGTGATTCAGGTACGCGCCCTCTACTTCGAGGATAGAGAAGTTCATGCGATGCTGACGGTAACCAGGGTCATCGAGGTATTTTCATGCGGTTTTCGTCGGCGGGCCACTCGGTCGTAATACGGCTGGCGACAGCGTCTGGTGGTTGAATCACGGTGTTTTAATGGACGGAGTTTCGGGCTGGTGGTGTCCTGGGGAGTAACGATGACAATTCTTGGGCTTTGGCGACGGTAACCTCCCTGGTATCATTGAAAAGTACCAGGTCAGATAGCATTGGCGTGCTCTTCATGGGCAAATTGATACTGTGCTTTGCATAATGATATGCAATGTGATTATTGAATCAGTTTCATAAGGCTATGTACAGTGCTTTACGTGCCCGGTTTCTGCTTGGAAGTACCATGTGCCCACAGTATGCCCGCTTGATCTCACTCGTTGTGAACTAATGGAAGGTGCATGAAATATCTTCATTCCGGATCATCGAAACCTTCTGGAATCTTTCTGGGTCCTCTGGGGACTAGATACGAACAGAGAGGTTAGTATGCTGTGAGCACTGGTAGGGCTTGACAAGGCGAGTGACACTCACGAAGCTCGTGGGGAAAGGCTTACCAGGATATGAATGTGGGATCAACGGCGGATCTTCATCACCGAAATATCGACGCAGAGGTGGAATGACGAAGAAGGACAAGGGACCGCATCCACCGATCACGCAGGACCAGAAGATGGCGGGTTTTTCGTGGGAGGCCCAGCGTAGGTACCGAATGGGTTGGCCCCAGAATCTTGCGGGGACGCCGGACATGGTTGGTTTTGTGTATGTCTCTTTCCCTCTCTATGTGTATGGGGTTGAGGCAGGTTGTTCCAGGGTCGAACGCTGGTGGTGCGCGCTGAATTCGTGAGAGGGGGAAATGTGAGTCGAAGGATCGGTAGAGAAGTGTGGTCGGAGGTCTTGAGGCGACTGCCTCTAGGTGTTGTCGTCGCTCTGGGTTGAGGTTGCAGGAGGAGTGTGAGCTTGAGGTCGAGTGAGGAGGAGAATGCGTGCTCGTGCTCGTGCTTGGATGCGATCACGTCGAAGTGAGTTCCAGATGCGGCCGTGTGGCTTCGTGGTAGACCTGGCGGACCGTGATGTCGCGCAGACCTTTGCTCAGTGGATGGGAGGTCCGAGTGTGAGGTGCGCGCAGTCTGCACTGCTTGAGTTGCGAGCTTGACGAACTATTGTAGAGCCTGAGGTCAATGTCAATGCGAGTCGGACGATTGGACGAGGTCAAGCTTGGCATTGCTACGGTGGAACATATGGACTATTTTGATGAGGAGAAGGCTGTGGTTATTCTATTCAAGTTGAGTGACTTGTCAAGTTACTATCAAGTAGGACGCTCGCCGGCAAACATTCTTCATTGATTCATAACTTCGTACAATCATCTATAGGCGACGGTCGGACAATGCCTTCAAATTGTCCGGAAACAGCGCTTCGAGAAACCTGCAAAACTAGCCCGAAATGTGGCATCGCTGCAGAGGTCATATGGGTATCCTTGACTGGATGCGTGATCACATAATGTATACCTTCCTGACTTGATCCCAGGTAAAACTCTCCCCTGTAGTTGGATCTCTGACTTCGCCTTCCTTTCCGATCTGTAAATCTTGAATGTTTCCGTCCCCACCACCGAGTCCACCCATTACCAGTTTTCGTTGGAGCTCTTCGAGTCGCTCACGGCCGTATATGCGTCCATTAGGCAGTACCACTGGATTTTGCTCCACTGAACTCGTCGTGTGATGTGCGTATGGTACGTTGCGGGCAAGGTCATTAAGTTCCATGCTGCAAATCGGACATAAGGATGTATTGGTTGCTATTCGCGCGTGCCCTGGTGTTGATGAGCTGGCTGGGTTATATGCGCTGTGACATGCCGGAGTCTTGAGGGCGGAGAGCCCAGCAGACAAAGCGACGTGAAGAAGCGGTTGGACTGGTAATGACAGTAATGTATGATGAGTTTCGATGAAAAGCTCGGCCAAATGGTGCCATCTCGACGGGGCGAACAAGCTGCGATATGGCTCCGCTTCTGTCTCAGGCGTTTGAGCTAGCAGTCCAGCTGCTTGCATTATAGCTTCAGCCCGTGACGAAGTATGTGGAGTGAGATGTTGCTGAGCATGCATGGTCGCTTCGAATCGTTTGGCAGTGGTGCCTGCCCTCACGAGTTCGATGAATTGTTGAAGCCGTAACTCGAACTCAAGATCCGTCGTCTTGTAGGGCGGGGTAATGAGCTTCTTCAACGAATTCTTGTTCTCATTAACCCAGACCAGGGCTTCCTTCGCCTGGCCTCGAAAAAGTGATGACGCAATTGTGTGACAGGACACGAACGTGTCGAGGTCAATAAGATGAGAAATCTGTTTGGATTCGGCGAGTGTTGAGGCCGTCTTGGAGTATCCTGAGCGAAGAAGGTAGTCCACCATCAGACGGTCGAGCCGGGTGCGTGACCACTGGTCATACTTCACATCCACCAAGGACGGTATCTCGTAAAGATCCTGTAGATGCTTGATACGTTTGGCGGAATCCTCGTGCAAGGTCTCCTCCTCGGTATGCAACTTTTCCAATTTCCGTTTGAAATTCTGCATTCGCTGGATCATTGCGTCGAGGGAGGCGATTGTCTGGTCCGGTGACTGTGAAGAATTGAGGGCGGCGTTGGCGGTGTCCTTGAGAGTGGGTAGTATATGGTCTCTTTCACGCTCCACATAGCGCTGAGTATTCCGGAAATTTCGCTTGACGAGTTCATGGGGGAGACGGAGGAGGGGTTGGTCCTACTTCGGTGTTAGAGGTATGCAGTCTGCACGGAGTTGGCACAGTGGGTGTTTACCAAGAGGACATGACTGTCCGGGTTGAGTTTCGTGACGGTGAATTCGGCAGTCATCGTGGCTAAGTTGAGTACCGGAGAAGCAGAAGGTGGAAGAGAATACTCCAACTATATGAGGATTCGTCTATCAAGTAAACATGCAGAGCATTGCATGGGTTGGACGCAGGATGGATTTCTAGTAATGGTCATCGCCTACTGTAGGATGCGGTGTCGAGGACCGTCGGACGATAATGCTCCACACGAGAGTTCTACGGTTGGTCATGCGGGCAACAAAGCTTTGTCTATCCAGATTACAACAGCTCCCACGACCTCAGCCAGGTCAAGATAATGTTTTGTTACTTTAGATTTGGCTTCATTCGTCTGCCGTTAGCCAACTAGTGAATATCCCAGACCTTCACCACTACCCATTTCAACAAGCCTTTTCCGCATGGCTTCAGCTCGCTCACCTTTCGATCCTTCCAGGTCGAAGTGTGCTCTACCGATCCATTGACCTACAGCATGCTGCAGGACCTGTCTCGCTCGTTCAGTGCCATGGCCGGCCAGACCAATGGAACCGTGAAGGGTCATACGACCTACATCGACTGAGGTATCTACCCCTTTGTAGACCCCACGATGTAGGATGTTGCTATCATAGAAGACTGCATCGCCGGGCTTCATCTCCACCACGAGTTGTCCAGGTAGATTGGGCTCGAAGGGTGCGGCATCCCGCTCTTCATCAGTCCTTACTCGCCGATGACTTCCTGGAACAACAATGAGGGAGGCGTCATCGAATAGTGCGATATTGTACTGGGCATGTAATTGTTTACCTCCTGGACTCTTCTCCTTCAGTTGTCGTTCTTCATCCTCTGGAGTGACCTCTGGCCGGACATCGTCTCGATGCCAGCGCAATTCAAAATCTTGCCGCTCAGCAGGGCTCACGAGCAGGTTAAACAGTTCCATCACAAGCTGATCATCTCCTTGGGAGTCCCTTTTCAGACCCACTAGCTCTTTTACTATCGAGAGGACCTCATCCGAAAAGTAGAGTTCGGCGAAAGCATTCCGCTGAGCCATGTCCGGATGAAGGAGATGCTGGACTCCCCAGATGTTGTCTCCTGGCTGCCACTCATGCCATGGCGGATACTGTTTCGGCACCGTCCGTACATACGGCCACTTGCCTTGCCGTGCCTGCTCTGTTGCCTGTTGACATGAATCCCTCAGGCTCTGAAGTTTTTGTGTCGACAGCAGACTAGTGATCTTGACAAAGCCATCTTTACGGAGAGCGTCCAGGTGCGGCGTCGGTGATGCTGTGCTCATTGTTTATGCAGGGGTTTTCACGTTGCCTCTTTTTCAGACAAGTGGAAGGCAATAGCTGTAAATTGCTGTAAGTGCTGTTGTATCGAACATGAATAGCAATGTAACCTGGCCAGGTGAAGACGAAGCCAGCAAGCAGCCTCACTGGATCCCCTCCTTTCATGCGGGGATCGCCGTGCCACCCTGGCTGTCTCAACAACTGCCTATCGCAACCGTGACATTGGCTGAAGGCAGTGCCTGAATACCACCCAAATTTCTTCGTGAAGTGTGTCGTGGGATACCGCCGTTCTGCCCACTGCTTTATGGTCCCTGGGTGGGGACTGTCACTGCCGACCGCTAGATGAGCTGTTGGTCGCTGCTGGCAATCATAGCTGCGACTCGTGCAGAGTCTTCCTCGTGAATTCCCTTGATGTTGGAAGAGCAGCAGGGCTTGTTGGAGATCTTCTGGCCGCCGTCCATAACTTCCTCTGACGGTTTTCTTGGGCTGAATTGATTCTTATAACTCGAGTTCGATCTCGATACTGGCCGGAATGGAGCAGCATATCAAGACACCGTCATCACCCTCTAGGCACCCTTCTATTTCGCCTTCCAGCAACTTCGTTTCGCATGTGCCACACGCCCCTGAGCGGCAGCCGTAATCAGGAGTCAATCCAGACTTCTCCGCGAGTTGAAGAAGGGTTAGTCGATCCTTGGCCAGCCACTTCACTTTCATATCGGACTTACGAAAAGTCACGGTTGCTTCCTCAATGTCTGACATGGTCGGCGTATTCTGGCGGTCCTTGTCCGCCAGTTCATACGTAAGGAAGAGAGTAGAAGGCTGGCCCTGAGGATGGCGACATTGTTTAATAGCCGAGAGTCGGGGGGACGTTTATCATTGCCTCTGTGGTCGTATGCAGTGCCGTAACCTTCGTGTCTCGGCCTACCTGCCTAGCATCTGCACAGGATATGACATATAATCGACGGGACATTCTCAGCAAATACACTGATGCCTCCGTTCTGTTCATGACAATCTCAGTTACCAGGACTCAATTGCCGCCATGCACCGCTGAACATTACTTGCAGAAGGTGTGAGCAACCATGAGTTAAGAAATGCGGAAAGCTTGACATGCTTTCAAATGCCAGCTTTGGCAAATTTGCCAGACTGGCTTACACAGCGTCACGTCCTTACAAGACCAACTTCTCTCGTACGATAGTGTCACCAGTATCATTGCTGTCATCAAGACTAACTGCTACAGCTCAAGAATTTCAACAGCTTTGTCGTGCCCGATTAAAGCGCCATGGATATAAGAAACCTGGCTTGACTCGAGCCCAGGTAGCTCGAAGCTTCTCGACATACTCAGCCAGTCTGGATTCCCGACAACAGGCCTCGACTACCGAGACTGTCACAGATGGGACGAAAAATTCACAGGATGCACACCCCGATCGGATATCGCATGTTACCTCGGGCAGGCAGCTGTTAGCCGACAAGGTTAGACGAATCATGCGTAAAGTTCCTCACCCTGTCGCTGTCATAACAGCAACAGACACCACTGCAAGCCCAAGCGGAGGACCCAAGGCATGGAGAGGCGCCACAGTGTCTTCCCTGAATACTGTAACGTTGGTACCTTACCCAGTCATCTCGTTCAACATCAACAAAGTCTCATCAACATTGGACGCCATCTATGCAACGGGTCAGTTCAATGTTCATTTTCTGTCCAGCAACTCATACGGAAGAATGATTGCGAGCAAGTTCGCACGCGGTAATGCTAGCTCACCATTCCATGACAAGCACGGAAATCTCGAACGATTTGCGCCGCAAGAGGAAGCTGGCCAGGTATCTACGGCAGCTGGCCCACCCATTATAGCCCCGAAAGTTTTGAACAGGAGAACATACATGGCCCCGATCAGACTGCATTGTATGCTTATGCGAGAGAAAGTCGTTGGGATAGGGGATCATTTGGTGGTCTTCGGTCGAGTCGTCAGAACTTTCTACCAGCCGGACTACTTCAGAGCTGACGGGCCTGGTGAGACACCAGTCTTGGTATATGCGGATGGTAACTACAATGTTTGTGCAAAGCGGCGGCTCTCGGATACAGTATTTAAGCATGTCCATGTGACAAACCATGTCAAAGAACAGGCTGGTGGCAGCGCAAATGCACCAGTTGATGAGGAAAGTGGTGTACGACCATGTCCCGGAAGTTGAAAATTTTATGAAACTCACGGTATGGTCTTTGTAGATTCTTTAGCTGGATGTCAGCACCGAGCAGCAAGGCTTTTGCATCACTTG
This sequence comes from Exophiala sideris, assembly GCA_000835395.1. Classification (NCBI taxonomy): domain Eukaryota; kingdom Fungi; phylum Ascomycota; class Eurotiomycetes; order Chaetothyriales; family Herpotrichiellaceae; genus Exophiala; species Exophiala sideris. The sequence continues at coordinate 2,815,866 of KN846951.1, read as the reverse complement.
TGGCATTCCGAGTCTGTGACAGCCTTGATAGCTTATGTAACCCATCTTAGCGAATTAGTGTCCGCCTTCTGAAATCTGATTGGTCGGAAATAATTCAACTTGCATCTCAAGAGCTTCAACATCGTCTTTATCCAGCATGTATCGAATTGTAAACACACCAATCCAGCAAAACCATGCCTCCCCAAATATCACATCGCAGCGGCCCGGCCAAATCCGTCTGCGGTTCTTGCCGCAGAGCTCTCCTATCTCCCAAGCGAAGACGACTCGCGTCAACCACATCCTCAACTCCTGAAATCTACGATGTCGTAACGGTAGGCGGCGGGCCAGCTGGTCTGGCGCTGCTCGCAGCATTAAGTAACGTCTCCTAACCATCCATCTAGCCACAATCTAACCCATTATAGAATCGTCACCAATAACATCTCATCTCAAAACGGCACTGATTGAAGCTCAAGATCTGGCCAAACTCCGCCAATGGACTTCCCCAGAAGATCAATTCTCCAATCGTGCAAGCAGTCTTACCCCTTCGTCCGTCTCATTCCTCGAGACAACCGGGACGTGGTCGCATATTGACCAATCTCGCGTCCAGCCCTACGACGAAATGGATGTCTGGGACGCCGCCAACACCTCCAGCCTCCAATTCGACTGGAAAGCCGAAGCTCGAAAGTACAATGCGCCACCACAGACCATAGCAACTATGACTGAAAATGCCAATCTCACAAAAGGTCTGCTCGAGCGTATAGCAGAGCTCGGAGCAGAATCCTCACTCTTCTCCAACACCAGCGTATCGTCCATTGCAAACGGCGAAGACGACCCTAACCTTGAAGGTCTTAACCTTTCGTCCTGGCCTGTCCTCAGCCTGTCATCGAAGTCTACCTCGGCCCACAGTACCATCGCAGCCCGCCTGCTCGTCGGCGCCGACGGATTCAACAGCCCTGTCCGTGCCTTCGCTGGCATCGATGCCAAAGGATGGGACTACAACCGTCACGGTGTCGTCGGGACTCTGACAGTCCAACCCACCGAGCCCACCGCCGAGACATTCGACCATTTTGCTGACGACCCTTTGCCCAATCGCGCAACCGCATACCAGCGTTTCCTCCCAGCATTAAGCGGCCCCATCGCCATCCTCCCATTGCCCCAAAATCGCGCCTCCTTAGTCTGGTCCACGACACCCAGCAACGCCGCGTACATTAAATATTTGTCTCCAAAGGCACAAATTTCCATGATCAACGCGGCACTGCGCCTCTCCCAGGCCGATCTAAAATACTTCTTCAGTCTGTCCGCCAACTCGCCCGACGCTCACGAAAGCGAACTGCATTGGCGTCTGGCGCACACTTCGCCGCCGCCGACCGGACGTGCACCGCCTATTGTCACAGGAGTGCAGGAAGGTTCGGTGGCAAGTTTCCCGTTGCGCTTCCGTCATGCAACGAGTTTGGTGGAGCCCCGTGTTGCGCTGATTGGGGATGCTGCGCACACTATACACCCTCTTGCCGGGCAGGGGTTGAACTTGGGACTTGCCGACGCAAGATCGCTGGCAGAGTGTATCTCTTACGCTGTGACTCATGGTATGGATCTGGGGGATAGCATGGCATTGGAGAGGTACAGTCAAGAACGCTTCGGGAAGGGGCTGCTCATGGCCGGTGGGGTGGATGCACTGAATTCGCTTTATCAGTTTGGAAGTGGTGGGGACGGGGTGCTGGCCAGTTTGACGGGTCAGGTTAGAGGATGGGGAATGAAAGCCATCAACTCGGGGCTTGTGCCCGGTCTGAAAGGGCTGATCATGAAGCAGGCTAGTTGAAGTGATCTAAACCAGCCTCAATACATTGTTCGCCAGATGGCTAGGACGTAAGATACGTCAGAATTGGGGTGCTTCGGATACATAATTTCAGCCTTCACCCAGGCCCCATGGCCCCAGCTCGACCCTTTCTTCTGTGTACACCTCGACTCCCAAGACCTCATCGCTGGTACTGGCTTGGCTATTGTGCCCTCGTGCCAGGCGTTCAAGCACCAGCCACAGTCCTCCAGTTCCAGGCCCGCACATCGACGGCTGCAAGTCTAGATCGCCTATGCGCAGTCCCGAAGCCACACTGGTAAATACTTCGTCATCAAATTCGCTGCTTGCCATGACCTGCTTGTACGGACCCTGTCCCTGTTCCAACGTCATTTTGAACAGCGAGCCCTGGCCCTTTGCAGCACCATTGTACCGCGCCACGATCGTTGCGCGGGTCATTCTCAGTACAGAAAGTGGAGCCAGGAGTCGATTTGTGGTTCCATCAAAGATCGCTGGGGTGCTGCGGATGCTGAGTCGTCCGCTGCCGTCGGCGGGAAGTTGGACTAGGGGTGCTGGAGAGCCATTTGAAGATGAGTACAGATCGAGGGTAAAGTCAGCATACTGGTCCCGATCATACGTCGAGCAGATGAGCGTGTATGACCCTGCTCCCAGTTCTGTCTCAATGACGGCTGTTCCTCGCCGATAATCACCAGAGTGCGCGAGGACATCTCTCGGACGCAGGCGGTTGATCCTTGAGCCATCGCTGTACACTATTAAAATTTTGACGTGAATGTCCGGCGAGCTGTCCTTTACTTTCTCAGCAACGCGCAAAATCAACGCCAACTTCTGCTTACTGCCGAGCCGCAGACGAAACTGCGGGTTGCCCAGATACGTCGCAGACACTGAGTTGCCACCCGCGTTGGATCTGCTCCATTCGGATCTTACTGTGTGTTTTTGCGGGTACTGAAGTCGAGCCTCGGATAACATGATGGAACTCTTCGAGAACGCCGAGATCGTAAAGTTCATTTTACCCGGAGGAAGCTCTTGCGACACCACCACCACAGTGTAGGCTGTCTGCGCTGCGGCCTGGAACCTCAATAGCGTGTTCGGAGAATCGACGAAAGGCCCGCGTGCTTTGGCACCATCACTGACAATGACGCTGTGGCCGTTGCGTTGATAGACGTAGATGCTCATGTGGCCATTCTTGCCAACGGTCAACTGCGTGTAGTCTCCAGTCCGAAAATGCCGGTTCAGTAACAACCAGATTTCTCCAGCCTCAGAGGTCTGAATGGCAAACTGTGGATTCTCCACGAGTACATTTCCAGCCGGGCCTGTCTGCGGGTGTTGCCACGAAAAGTGCATATCTTGTCGATAAGAAAACAATCCAGGGTTCCAGTTGATGTACATGTTCTCAAAGTATTGGAACATATGGTTGAAGTCAATCCAAAAAGTGCCTGGCATCATCTTGTCGTCCGATGAATCACCGTCAAGTTCCTCCCCATCATGTAGATTGGGCTTTCGTCTTGCTGCTCCCCGCCAGACATCACCATCAGCCCAGGGGTTCTTCACTAGTACCTCTCTTCTGTTGCCCTCTGATGAGAGTTCTAGGACTGCATAGTCATGTTCTGATGCAAGGCCAAGCTGTCTTTGCTCACGGCGTGGCAGTTTGCCAGTACCAATCGTTATCAGTACATTGCCTTGTCTGAAGTTACTGATGACCTCATCCCACAAGGCGTTCTGATCGACGTCTTCGTCGTGCAGAAACACCTGTTGAGGTATCCATCCCGTCAATACAGCTAGATCAGTGCCCGAATTACTGCCAGGAAAGTCGTAACCTCCTCGGACCTTTAGATAAGCTTTCTCGACCAGTGCTGGCCATAGTAAACCCGGGTGTCGACGATCAATGACGTGAAGCACACGGGAGGTTTTCGATGTAGGCAAATAGTCATCAATCTCAACTCTCCTCCAACAACCATTGAAGTACATTTTCAGGACATATTTCCCGGAAGGTGAAAAAGAGATTCGATCATTCTCGTGGTCATACGGATGCACAATCGAACGGAGTATCTACAATGGCGTCAATGAGAACGGAAAATCAGAGTGGAAACTACCTTTGGGTGACCTCGTTCTGCTCGGGAGCTCCCAGCGCATAAGCTAGCAACAACTGAACAATCAGAAGTCAAGTCTTGGACTAGGTCCATGGAGTCTGGGATATGCATCGTGCTCTCAATCTGCGTTGGCTGGCCGTTGGCTTGGTGCTGAATAGCAGCAAGGGCATCCTGGGGTCGTCTCCATCCGTCAAATGTCGCAAGCTGCGTGCTGGATAAACCAAGAAAGGTCGAGTCGGTGAAGAGTTGACCTCCAGGCTCAAGAGCAAAATCTTCGGCAGAAGGAACGCTTGTCCAGGGCTTGAAAATGGAACCGTTCAATTTGGAACCCTCAAGAAGTATTATGCTTTCCCTTGTTGTAGGCTTGCGCGTGGACACGGGGTGGCTGAGGCTACCGCCCTGATGCTTGGTGGCAGCAGACCTGTTTGGCGCAGCTTCTTTGTTCTTAAGCTTTTCAGCTTGAGCGAGAAGTTCTTTGCACTTTACATCAAGCCTTTTTCGATCCGTAGGCTTGTCAGTCAGACGTAAGGCTTGCAGGTACAGTTCGGCGCTTTTGATGGTGGCTTCCAGTGCAGCATTGTTACTGGATTTGGAAGGTATGGTCCCCTCGACAGCGCGTGCCTGCTCTTCGAGTTTGGGCCATCTTGCATCCATGTTTACATCAACTTACTCAGAGTAAAGTCAAATGCGAGAAAGCCACATGTGAAATCGAGGTTGCGCAGGTGTTTTAATGATTTGCCGTAACTGCGCCTCGGCTGATGAATACCTCGCCTGAATTGCTTATCGGGTCGAAATCGGCAATGGCCTTGGAGTCTTACCTCGGCTGCTACGAGAAATGATCGCATTAGACCTGCTTCTCCAGTCCGAGCGGCTGGGAATTCGGTTTCTCAAGGGATCTTTTTCGGCGAGACGAGGATCTGATCATCGACCCCAAACCCTCCGATGCCGTCAATATATCAAGTTTAGCTGAGATAGCCTCTACAAAGCCGCGTCCATTTCCAACCTCTCCTGAAACCCCAGATTCATATTACGACTCCCCTCCAGACCTCCACCAATCCCCCCTCTATATCAGAACCGGAACACCACGAACTTTCCCACAGCGTACTCCTACGTCACCATCTGGCCTTGAAGCCTGCAGGCTCTCCACGCCTTCTGAAGGAGCTTCACCACTCCCTTTCCATATATTGCAGCCCTTAGCCAAAACCAGTCATGTCGTCAGAATTGGCGCCATGGGAGAGCGCTGTTGCAGGTGCGACCGGTGCCGTGCTGGCCAACGCACTGGTCTATCCTCTGGATATGTACGTGCCTTCAGAGAACGCAGCAGAGGATAACAAGCTGACCCAACGTCCAGTGTAAAAACAAGACTACAGGTCCAGATCAAGAAGAGGAATCAAGAGGTTCAGCACACTGCCGAGCACCATCATTATGAATCAACGCTCGACGCTATCAAGAAGATTGTCGAGCATGAGGGCATCCATGGTCTTTACTCCGGTGTAAGCGGCGCACTTATGGGTGTAGCCTCTACCAACTTTGCCTATTTCTATTGGTATTCGCTCGTGCGACGTCTTTACCAGAAATACCAGACTGTGCCCGGACAACATCCGGGTACTGCAGTCGAGTTGGCCTTGGGGGCGGTTGCAGGAGCCATCGCACAAGTATTCACCATCCCAATTGCGGTCATTACTACACGGCAACAGACGCAGCCCAAAGGCCACAAGAAGGGCATCTGGGCCACAGGACAAGAGGTGGTCAACAGCGAAGATGGTTGGACTGGACTATGGAGGGGCCTCAAGGCCTCCCTGGTGCTCTGTGTCAATCCGGCTATCACATACGGCGCATATCAGCGTCTGAAGGATATTATATACCCTGGAAAAGTGAGGCTACGACCTCATGAGGCCTTCCGTACGTAACATTGTCATCTTGGTGGAACATTGCTGACCAATTGATTAGTTCTAGGAGCCCTGTCCAAATCTCTGGCCACACTTACGACTCAACCGTTGATCGTCGCCAAGGTCGGTCTACAGTCACGACCTCCTCCAGCCCGTGAAGGGAAGCCATTCAAGTCATTTGGCGAAGTGTTGGCCTACATCGTCGAGCACGAAGGTCCATGGGCCCTGTTCAAGGGAATCGGCCCACAGTTGTTGAAGGGCCTTTTGGTACAAGGCTTCCTCATGATGACCAAGGAAAGAGTCGAGGTGCTGTTTGTTATATTCTTCGCCTACCTCCGCGTTGTCCGGGCGAGAAGGTTGCAATTGACTCAGCAGCTGAAGGAGAAAGTAGTGGAGCAGACTGCGCCAGTCGCCGGAAATCTACAGAGTCACGCCGAAAACCTACAGAGCCGCGTTATGCCAGTGGCGGAGAATGTTCTGGAGAGGGCCAAATCTGCTCTACCTGCCACCATCAAATAAGAGACCCAGAAGAGGTTACGGGGCCTCTGTATATCGATCTTTATCTCCAGTGTGGCAGGATGGGGAGAGTCACCAATGTGATATGGGTGAAAAGAGGTTTGATTTGATATGAGCATGGCGTAGAACTTCCGGGAAAATTTGTTCTGGTGTGGAAGTATGTATTTGCTGCTGCATCAATTTCCTATACTCAGTATTCGTGATATTAAGGGCAAACAACGAAGAGAAAAATGATTGTGATCTGGCTTCGGGGTATCTTACAGCTTGTGGGTTCTAGTTGTACACATGATATGGTACAGGATCTTTTCAAAGGGCCCTCGATGCTCCTTTCTGGCACAAAGGACGATTACATGCCCCTCAGATCGCCAATCGATGTCGTTTCTTTGATGACCAGCCTATCAACACTTGTTAGCATACCAGCCACTTTCTCTCGAGGGTTCTCTGCATAAGAGCATACCTGTTTGGTTGCGGCGCCATTGCACCTCTACCGCCACAGACTCGGGCGACATTTTCTTGAACAAGCCAATGAAACCGCCACCAATGGTTCGCTCTCCTACGAGAGGACGACAGATCATGACCGGCTCATCTGTCGTTTCTTCCTGCACAGGAAGTTCACGCTCATCCGCGGCGTCGCGCTCAGATGCAATGGTAATTTCCTCGCTAGCAGAAGTGGCCGCCTGGGGCTCTACTTCCGTAGGTCCTGCGGCCGGCGCAGGTGCTGTTGGCTTTTCAGGCGCAGAATCGTCGTGCCTCCGAGGCCGCACCATCCTAACGTCCCACTGGCGGCCGTTACTGATTCCCTCACCCAGTTCCAGCACTTTCTCCATCCGTAGAGGCAGTGACGCTTCTTGTATGATTCGAATGCACTGGCCGATCTGTGTGACGGAGGGTGCAAAGACGACAAGTTTGGCTCCTTCACGCATCGCGGTGTGGACGTGCCTCAGCTGGGTTTCCACGCCGGGCATATCCAGCAGTACGTAGTCCAGAAATCCGCCTGCGGCGTCGGACTCGGGTGAGGGGGGAGTCCGTCTTCGATCGCGTCTCTGCTTCAGTCGGTCTTCAACCCATGTGCGCACATCACCGACATAGAAGTCGACGTGAGGCCAGTAGAGTCCTTGACGGAAACCCCGAACGACTTTCTCTGCATGCCATCGGTTCGCCTCGACCTTTTCCACAGTATGAAGAACTGCCTTGCGCGTGCGCTTCCAGTCATTCCAGGCTCCTTCGAGATCTTGGTCGACCTGCGGCTTCGTGGATTTTACTGTGCGTGTTGAATCTTCCTTCTGGATTTGTGGTGCGTTGATTGTGAGTGGTGGTGGATTTGCCGCGGCAATTTCTCTTGCGATATGCAGTGTGAGACTGCCATGACCTGTACCGGCTTCGAGTATCTCTAGACTCGGAGAGGATGTGGTTTCTGTGGACTGCGATGTCGTCCAAGGTACAGGGTGGAGGTCCAGTAGAGAAACAATCGTTGAAGCATAGCTCGCATAGACCTGCATCCTTTAGCACTGGCACGGAAGGCTTAGTATACCACGTATAGTTTACCGGAGTCACAAGCCTGGGTGTCAGCGAGACATATTGGTCCAAAGTAGGAGACTCGATCTTGTAGAGCGCATTCTTTCCACTTGCGCTCTTCCCGTTCATGTAGAGCGTAGAGCGTTGCTTGCCGATTATGTCATTGTTAGGGAGTATCCCGTGCTGGAAATTGTAGTTCGAATCCTCGCGCAAGGGTGCGGTGAGTCGCGCTCCATCGATAAGCACTCTGTCACCCTCTTAAAGATGTTAGGACCCATTTCGAATCGAGGTCCAGGGTGTAAATACCAGCGAACTTTGTAAGGTCTCTTACAGGGAGACCATGGGCCAAATTTGGTGACTGCTGGCTTTTCGAGAAACCCAATGCTCGTCCCAAGAAGCGGAACAACCCAGACATACCACACGGCACCCGACTTCCCCCAACTTTCCTCTTTGCGGTGACCCGTAGCGAGCAGAACTCTACATGTATCTGCGCGACTCGACGATTTGATGGTGGTGCCGGAAGAGAAGGTTGCCCGAACCCCGGATTTCACGCGCCACAGGTGTCGTCGATCGTCTTTCGGCAATGCATTATGAACAGAACAAAAGTTCAGCCACGAAACACCCACGCGCAATCTGTCAGCTGTCGCATCCGGTTGCCAACACGAAGCGCAAGGACAGGCTGAGAGCTCGTTTGCGACTACTTGCGAAGTTGTCGAAGTCTCCTACTCTGGTGCACCACGACTGAGAGCCCAGCCGGGCGCCCTCCTCAGCCACATGCCAGGATGACAAGGAGAATTGTATGTATTGGGCTCAACAGCACAATCAAGCACAGTTAACAAATCGATAGGTACGCACCGGCATCCAGCTGGGCGTGATTTTGACAGTTGTACTGTTTCTCGTCCTCTTCCTTGACAACCGATACCGAGTCCTTCCTACCTCCATCCACAACCATCTCCCTGCACATCATCCAGGTTTTGTGGTCACAGACGTGACAGTCGTGACATGTTCCTCATTAAACCCTTTCAGCCGGTGTACTAAGGAGGGAGAGTACTGGCATCGAATCAACAAGGATCTATACCTGGGGAAAAGCCTGGTGACCAAGGCGTACCTCGTTGTAGAGAGGAAACGCGAGGATGATTTGTCAACACATGAGGAAGTCGTCCACGATATCAAGATCGGTCGCATACAGCCCTCCGCTATGGATCCACTATCAAGCGACGAGAGATGGGAGTCGCGACCGACGGGAATATGGGTCAAAAAGTCCACCAAGAGGACTGACGAAAGCAAGATAGTCACTGGTGTGGACGTGCTTTTCGGCGCTGATGCAGTTGACCCAAGATCCAATTGGCAGGTTCAGGACATCTCACTCCTAGTCGATGGTGGTCAAGATACTCCCGGGCCACGACTCACTGTCCGCAAGGGACCGGCCTTGAAAGTCGAAAAACCCGTCCCTCGAATCCGAAAAGACGGCAAATTCAAAATAATGCAGGCAGCGGACCTGCATCTCTCGACCGGGCTAGGTAAATGTCGAGACGCCCTGCCTGCAGGAAAGCCTTGCGACGCCGATCCCCGAACCCTAGACTTTATCGAGCGCTTGATCGAGGAGGAGAAACCAGACTTTGTCGTCCTCTCAGGCGACCAAGTCAATGGAGATACAGCCCCAGACTCACAGAGCGCCATCTATAAATACTCTGAAATATTTGCGCGGCATAAGATACCCTACGCAGGCATCTTCGGCAACCACGACGACGAAGGCAACCTCGATCGCGCACAGAGCATGGCCATAATGGACGGTCTCCCTTACTCCATGTCCACGGCCGGACCCGAAGACGTCGAGGGCATAGGCAATTACGTCGTCGAGATCCTAGGGCGCGGCTCGACCTCCCATTCCGCCCTGACTCTTTATATGTTGGACACGCACTCTTACTCGCCCGACGAGCACAAGTACAGGGGCTACGACTGGCTGAAGCAATCGCAAATCGACTGGTTCAAGTCCACATCCCAATCTTTGAAAAGGAAACATAAAGAATACACACATATACACATGGACCTAGCGTTCATACACATTCCGCTACCGGAGTACCGCAATCCAGATCAATTGCAATGGGTGGGCAACTGGACGGAACCGCCCACAGCGCCCGGGTTTAACACGAACTTCAAGGATGCGCTTGTTGAGGAGGGTGTGCTCATGATTTCGTGCGGCCACGACCACGTCAATGACTATTGTCTGCCTGCGCTGGACCAGAGTAAGAGCAAGCCTGCGTTGTGGATGTGTTATGGCGGTGGTGCTGGGTTCGGCGGGTACGGTGGCTACTATGGCTACCACCGCCGTGTGCGGTTCTTCGACTTTGACATGAATGAAGCGAGGATATCGACTTGGAAAAGGCTTGAGTGGGGGAACACCGAGGCCCGTATCGATGAGCAGATCATCGTGGACGGAGGCAAAGTCGTGGTCGATATATGATCAAGCACCCTTTTTGACGGCCGACCTCTCCCTTGCTGAATTGGCTTCTTTTGGTAATGCATGGCGTTCCGGAAAAGGGGTTTGAGTATAAGTTATTCTCTCGTACCCATTGTGAATTGGATCGAATGAGCAGCGAGGGAAAGCAAGGAATACGGTGGACATGGCGAAAGGAGGCACGAAGAGTGTAGTACAGCATGATACCCAATAGTAACGCATTGAGTAATGTTCTCTTCTCTGATCTCTGACTTCTGCTGCGAGAAGTACAGCTTATTTATATGTTTCGGTGGTAATCATGCCTTGTTTGAATCTGGCTTACCACCATTTCTCGCAAAGCACTCTCTTTTCATCCAGTCCGGGTGTCTTTCTCAATAACTCCACAAATTCATCCGTCATGGTGGGAAGTCCACAGACATACACCACAGTGTTACCACGAGTGTGCTCCGGTCCGATAGCCTCAAAGAGGTCGTTGTGGTTGATGCGTCGGGAACGGGTTGTGAAGTTACCAGCAGTCTTCTCTTCTTGATCTTGTCTCCCACTAGTCTCAAACAATGTGTATGTGTAATCCACGTCTTTCTTATCGCTCCATCTCTCGCCTATGTCTTTCAGCCTCTTTTCGAAGAGGATTTCCTCTCCTTCTCCTTGCTCGTTCCGTTCTCTTCTAGCGGAGTACAACACTCTTACTGTTTTGACCATCCCACCGAGCTTACTTTTTGTTCCCAGCTCATTCATTGCAGAAATCATGCTCATGACTGGGTTGATTCCCACTCCACCAGCGATGAAAACTACTCTTTCGATGCTTTCACATTGTTCGCGGCTCAGTGTTAGTGGTGGATACGCGAAGTTTCCACCTATCCGGAACGTGACGGTCGAGTCGATGATTTCTGGCACTCGTCGCCAAAGGTATGCCGCTGGTGGATTACCGGGGGACGTTTGGATGGCCAACTCGATATGCGGATCATCTTGGTTCTGGGCTGCTGCTTGTGGCGGCGAGGTTATGGTGAAGCCGCCGACCACGTCGATGTTGGGGATGTAGAGGTCTACATATTGACCAGGGAGGTGGCGGAGAGGTGACTACTAGATATGTCTTCTTGTGAGCCAGTATCTCCGATCAACATGTGAAGAATGCACGTAGGGAAGTAAAATGCTTTTTCAACGCACGGGACCATGACATCTGTTTTGGCAAGCGGATTGTTCTTTGGTCTATCGTTCATGGACGGTTCGCGGTTCAGTCTCGAGGGCCAAAGGGACATTCAATTCATTCTCGTCAAGTATATTGTGAACCTGTTTTCAATGGAAGCCAAACAAAAAGAACTTACCCCATCTTTTGGAAGACTCAATCTGAGCAAACGTATCTTCGAGTTGACCTGTTCTATTTTGCTTAAGCGTGCTGTCCAGACGCCCTTCTGCCGAGAGTCCTCGGCTGTCCGAATGATATGTGGGATGGAATCTTTGACAGTGGCCATTCTTCTTGTGCTCCGACAGGACAAAGACAGGATACCTGTCGCCGAACGCGTGACCGAGCAATATTGCGTTCTTGATATGAGGCGGATGAAGTGCGGACGAACTATGGTCAAGGAAATCATCATCTCATTGATGTGTTCGCGGTTGTGCCTGGTCCATGATCCTTGATTTTATACAAGCATGCGCAGGATTTGTGTACCATTTCGAGCATATCATTAAGATTCAGCAGAATGGGCGTCGGGTGTCAGGAAATGAATGACGATTATGCTCTAAGAAGATGCGATCCGCCCCACCTGCGGTCTATCAAGCCAAATGGTGGCAGCCTCAGCTGCCAATCTTGTGTTCATTTCGGTACCAAGAAGCAAAGCATAGACGCTCTTGACGGTCTTGGATTACTTCGATATACGTGGTTGGCTTGTGCTAACTTGCTACATAAGAGGCCAAAACACGTCCGTTCGAATATATCATCGCCACCGACCGTATCCTGCAGGAGCCTGCGAGCGTGACCTGACCCTAGTGGGCAACGAGGAATCGTCCTTGATGCTATAGGCGAAGGACATGAACTTTCTCCTATGACTTTTTTCTGTCCCACAAGAGTGAGGGCACACGCTCAGCTTGCTGCGTTATGATGATCCGGCCTCTTCATCTTCAGCCCGCAGACCAACCTGGCTGTGATTATCAAACACCTTGCATAAATGTGCATCCACTAGCGAGGCTGAGGCCAGGTCATGAAGCCGGGCGTAGGTGCATGGCTTTCGAATCATGGTAAGAAGAGTGCATCGATCAGGCTAGATGGGGTGGTATCGAACCGACAAGTCCTACAAGTCAGCCTCTCCGCCAGCAGATATGCATATTCAGATGAGGAGGAGCCACGATCAGAAACCGACTCACGACATCACTCAAACAAGATAGAAAACTATACCTGTACATAGTCGGTTGGGAAGATGTTGACGTTTATGACATACCTCGCAGCCTTACCACTTGTATTACTATGGTCTGTGACCGATATCATAGATAACATTGAGCTTCAGCAACACCTCCCTGATAGGATAATGGCAGCGTGCGGTGATGTAGACAAAGGTAGTATAGCACAAGGACGAGAGGTTGGTGGGCAGAGGTGACATATGTGTCGGACGATGGTAGGTCTGATGACCGTTAAGGCCATATGTGCAAATTTTTCACCAGCGTCGATTTGCATCAATGTCGTCGGCAAGATCATCAAACAAGGCATGAATATGATAAATCCATCTGTTGGAACGGTAACATGTTTTTCTTATGATTCTTCATCGACGTCGGTGCCATTGTGGCCATATCAAGGTCAGCGCAGGAGCTGCTGCTGTTGTGTGGTATGAGGGGTAAGTAGGGAGGCATATTGACTGAAATCGTGGCCAATCGCATCATTGTCATGGATTCGTAGCTTCATAAGACGAGAAATTGCAGTAGATGAGACCATGATGCTCATTGCTTGTTATCTTGATGACATATAAATGGAAACATGGTCGTCGTTGATGAGTTGCGGTTGAAGACGTTTAAGACATGCCGAGAACGCCATTTTAGTGGCTCTCCCGACGGCTGGCAACCTCTTTCTTCCTCGACTTCGCACCCTTCATGACCTCAAACTCCACGGCCTGATAATGATTCCCCATACGCCGATTCATTCTCTACCAACCACGGGGACGACATTGTCTGAACTGGCGACAGCTGTTCGACAAGAAACAGCAGGACTCTCCTTCATATAAAAAGACTCTAGTGGAGCATATCACCTGAGGCACATACAGCAGGTATCAAACTACCATGCAAGACAATCCGCAACTACCATAACGATTCAAGGCTAACGATACACAGATCACTTGCTGGAACCCCTTTTTTCAATCATCTACTTGAATTTTCACCTATCAGCCAATATTATCCACGGGCAATTGCCGATATCAAGTCATTCGTTACCAAAACAGATGTCGAAATGGCGGCGGTGGTAGCACCCTCAAACACGGCCCGGACCATGGGTTCAATAATGCCAGATGTGGAGATGTCTGGAATGCCAACTTCGAACGTTATAAGGTATGGGATACGTGGTTCATCTTTGAAACCGATATACCTGTGCGATGGCCTCGGAGACTGACCCAATTTAGTCACGATGAACCTATGCTCGATGATTCGGACGATGAGTTTATCAAAATGGAAGAAGACGATGACTCCGTGTCTTCCACAGGACCAGTCTCGCTGCTGAGAAGTCTCCAAGTCGAGAGCGAGAATCGTGATTCCCCCAATAGTTCTTTGACCTCCGCTTCTGTCGCATCATCGATAGTTGATCAAAAGGCTACAACAACGATCAAACAGGAAACAAAGTCCGATTCCTCAAACAGTGTGAGCCCCTACATGTTCCTGAAAGCGCCCACCACCTGCCGCGCCAAATCATCTATACCTTCTAGGCTTTCCCCCTCCGACTACGCCAGTCAATGTGTGGCGGCTGCCGAAGCATCAAGACTCAATCCCTATGCCTTACATGAAGACGAACATAAATTGTTACAAGACAAGTTATGCTATTCCCATGTCAGTGTATACCTGAACATCCGCAATGGCATCCTGAGGTTATGGAGTCGCAATCCGAGCGTGAGTGTAAACCTTGAAGAGGCGATTGGCTGCATAAAAGACGAACGTTGGACTCGCCTTGCTTGCTTCGCCTACGAATGGTTGTTGCGGCGAGGATACATCAATTTTGGATGTGTTGAGCCGCCTGCGATTACCAAATCTGCAGGCCGTGGCCGTCCCAAGAAAGAGAACTCCCAACAGACAATCGTCGTTATTGGAGGTGGTATGGCTGGCTTGAGTACTGCTCGTCAGCTTACGAATCTGTTTCGGCACTATCCTGACCACGCTTCACCCAAGATCATCGTTCTCGAAGGTCGGGACAGAATAGGTGGACGTATCTACTCTCATCCACTAACAAGCATGCGATCTTCCAAATTGGCTCCAGATCAAAGACCTACAGCTGAAATGGGCGCCCACATCATTGTTGGCTTCGAACGCGGAAACCCTCTCGATGCGATCATCCGTGGCCAATTGGCCCTCGATTATCACCTACTTCGAGACCTGTCTACCCTTTACGATATCGACGGAACCCCGGTCAATGGTGTCAATGATGCGATGATAGAAAGATTGTACAATGATGTCCTTGACCGTACGGGACATTACCGTCTCAAACACACAGTCAAGAAAACTGCGCAGGGCGATAAAGATCTGATTGATGCTGGACGTGAGCCTCCCGACGAGGAGGGCCTCACAATAAAGCAATTTGAAGAGGCTACTGCATTGGGTACAATCGACCAGTTGCTGCCAAATAAAAAGTCCCGAAGAAGAGGCGCAGGTCATCGAGCCGCCAAGGGCGACAAATCTTCGGAAGAGGTTGAAACAAGTACAGAGACCAAAACGCAGCTCCCTGCAGCTCAAGCAGCCAAAGAGTTCGGCTTCTTGCTTAGAAAGACGACCCAGATGCATGAAACTCTAGAATTGGAAGACCTTGCGGTGCAGCTCAACCAGTCTCTTGGCACAGTGATGAACGCTGGAATCGATCAGTATCAGAAATTTCTCGATCTCAAGCCGTACGCTCTTCGTTTGCTCAACTGGCACTTTGCCAATCTGGAATATGCCAACGCAGCCAATGTCGACAAGTTGAGTCTGCGAGGGTGGGATCAAGATATTGGCAACGAGTTCGAAGGTGAGCATGCTCAAGTCGTTGGAGGGTATCAACAGGTACCGCGAGCGTTGTGGCGCCATCCTGAACCCCTCGACGTCCGGACACGAAAAGCAGTAAAAAGCATCAAATACAGCGCGGCTGGCTCGCAGGGCAAAGCCACTGTTACATGCGAAGATGGTCACTCCATCGAAGCCGACAAAGTGGTGTTTGCCGCTCCACTCGGGGTGCTGAAAGCACAATCGATTCAGTTTGACCCACCACTACCTCAATGGAAACGTGATGCCATCAGGAGATTAGGCTTTGGCCTGCTCAACAAGGTCATCCTTGTTTTCGAGAGACCGTTTTGGGATGTCAATCGAGACATGTTTGGTCTTCTCCGAGCGCCTCGTGACTCAGCTGGCTTCAACCAAACCGATTACAAAGAAGGCCGTGGACAGTTCTACCTGTTCTGGAACTGCATCGAAACGAGTGGACTACCCGTCTTGATTGCTCTCATGGCAGGAGAGTCGGCACACGAAGCAGAAAAAGTCAGTGACGAAGTTCTTGTTGGACAATGCGTTGAACAACTCCAGAACGTCTTCGGTGCTAGAAACGTACCGCAACCGCTGGAATCTATCGTCACTCGTTGGGGCTCTGACCGCTTTGCTCGAGGCACTTATTCCTTTGTCGCGGCTGAAGCGAGACCTGGCGACTACGATCTCATCGCGGCTCCTATACAGAACTTGTTCTTTGCTGGAGAGGCGACAATAGCCACCCATCCTGCTACGGTCCATGGCGCCTACCTCTCGGGCCTACGTGCTGCCAACGAAGTTTTTGAGTCGATGGTAGGCTCTATACCGATCCCACCAACACTGGTTTCAGCATCAACCTCAAAGAAACTATCCAGCACTTCAATAGATCTGACACAAATGGATACGCATATGGCGGTTGGTGGCAAGAGGAAGGGAGATGAGCTGCTACCTGCAGGGACCTTTACCAGGCCAATAAAGGAGAAAGACAATACACTGCAAGAAGCTTGGGACGCTGCAATGTGGGTTCGCATTTATGATGATCTCGGACCACCCCCAACGAAGCCAGCCAAGGCCAATGTCAACTCATTCCTGCTATACTCCGGTGAGCATTGGGAAGAAGTCAAGACCCGTCTGGGCGAAGAGCGAAAGAAAACCGGCAAACGAAGCAAACAGTCAGAACGTGATCAAGTCCGAGTGGAGCTAGGCAAGATGTGGGCTGCGCTCACCGACGAAGAAAAGAAGCCATACACCGACCGGACCAACAAGAACCGAGAAGAGAACGAGCGACTCATGAAAGAATGGGCTGTCAAAGCCGCAGATTGGGATAAACGCACGTGGGAAGTCAAGGATGTGTGGATCAAGGAGGGAAACAGTTTTGAAGAGTTTTGCAAGCGCAAGCGCGAGGAGGATGAGTTGATGGACGCAGCCGATCAGGCGAAGAGGGCCAAAATCTAGGATGAGGTTACTGTTTGGATACGATGCAGCGCCTTGACAGCCTGTCCAATGGGGTGCGTGTTGGAAGGCATGACATGTACGATTGAAGTACGTTTAGCGAGCATCATGTTTCCGAAAGCATTCATATGCTATCAATTTACACTGGCCAAGTCAGGGCCACAATCGTGCCCTAAGGAGTTCGTGCCGGACCTAATGCTATTATAACTTAGTATTTCTGCCCAGGACGTTGGTGGCTTGGTGCCGATGTCGGCATCCCCACGAATTGCCTCGCCTGGACCCGAGTACGACGAATCATCGCTGGAACCACCATAACATGCACAGACATGTAACGTTTGACTCATGAATAACAGCAGAGTTCTTAGTCACTGAAAAGATGTCGATTGACCAGTAGCATTTGCGCCTATAAGTATATGTCAGGCCGGTCAAGGCGACCAGTGAGTGCCTTCAAGCGAGAATATCTTCAGGCCGCATTCTTCACTTCACGGCGCATCGCGCTCAAGCGCTGGTCTATGGTTACCAAGATTCACGGGTAAACAGTAACGATGGGTGTATTCTACGAGACTCTCCCTCCCAAGCTGGTAGGCTGGCTTCTCGACCAGAAAGTATTCTGGATCGGATCCGCCCCTCTTTCCGGCGAAGGTCACATCAATGTCTCGCCTAAGGGTGTTTCCGACAAAGGCGGGCCATTCTTCGGTGTGGTAAAGGAACGCGAAGACGGCAAGGCTGTCTCAGCCGACGACGATGACGATGAAAAGGACATCGTGATCAGGAAGTTTTGGTACATGGATCTTACGGGCTCCGGGATCGAGACGACGAGTCATTTGCACGAGCCAGGGAATGCGAGGATCACAGTCATGTTCAATGCGTTCACTGGTCCGCCACGTATATTGAGACTTTTTGGGAAAGGTTCGCTACCGAAACAGGATGCTTTTTGCAAAGAAGATATCCAGTGCTGACCGTGGATCAGGACGCGTGCTCGAATACGGCACGCCAGCCTTCAACGATATCATCTCAAGTCAAAATGTCACGATCATCCCGGGTACGAGATCCATCATCATGGTGGACATACACCAGGTTGGCACGTCATGCGGATTCTCAATGCCGCTGTACGACTTCGTCGCCTTCCGCCCGACGCTCAATGACTTTTTCGAGAAGCGCGTGGCGAATGAAAAGGCTGGGAAACGAGAGGATGGCATTGAGAGGTTTGTGATGCCCCTCAAACTGTTCCATATCAAGCTGACCGATCATAGATACTGGGCGTATAAGAACGCCTTTAGCATGGACGGACTGCCTGGCATGCAGCGAGGTTTACAGACTGGTCTTGATGAGAAAGTAAGACCTATCAAGAAAATGATTGGTCGGATGGCGCTTGTGGAGGGACAGGAATCGCGGAGGCCACAGAAGATATTTCTCGTAAGGCATGTGGTTCTTGTTGCGGTGATGAGTTCGGTCAGTACTGCTGTGTTCATATTTTTGTTGCTGAGATTCTTTGGCTTGTTGGATCCGAGGCAGGTTGTTCGTGAACGTTACCACTATTTCTAGGGGTGGAGTTACTGTTCGTATTACGTCCCGTTAACAAGCAGTCTCCATAAGGCATGGGTAGCCATTCTGAAGTGGTTGAATGAGCCATTTCTCCTCGGCCAAAGGGATTCATTTTGAGGCTGCATGGATGGCGGCTTCAGCTCTATGCTGGCCGTTAACTGCTTTTATCCGCGGTACGCGCTGTCATGTCCTATCCCAGGGTTTGCCATCCCGCCACAGCCCTTCAACGATAGGTTTCCGACCTGGCTTGCCGTTTCGTGGTAACTCGTTCAACCACTCCCATCGACACTGCTCCTTCCAGTTGTTCTTGCGCCAGCTGTTCAGATCCGATCTTGGGTTGGAGTTGAGTGTTGGTAGATGCCGCAACAGTCCAGAGTCATGAGAAAGGCAAACCAGCACGTTGGGGCATCTTTCAAATCCAACAAGCTTGTCTACCGAGCTCTGAGCGGCGGGTGGGTCGACGTACGCGGACTTTTCGTGGTCGGAAATTTGGTACCACGGAGTCGTCTTTCTCTCGCTTTCATCAACGTCGTTGGACAGGAGAGGATGATGGTCCGTGAAAATGCTGCAGGGGCAGGGAGTCGGAAAGAAGTTGTCCTTGTCGAGCACATCGTTTGGGATCGGATCTGGTATGGAATACGATTTGTTCGGCCTGAGATCTCCGACGAAATGGCATATGTCACCGCCCAAAAGCAGGAATGTACTATCTTGGCCGCTTGTTGTGCGGGCAAGGCCACACATGTGTCCCAAACAGTGACCCGGCGTGTCTGTGTCGGTTAGCTTGCTTGCCCCAAGTGCAGGGGTGCGCGCCAGGGGCATTGTTACCGAGTAAATAGAACGATCCGTCCCCGAAAAAATCATGCGCCGCAAAGCCGCCGATCTCTAAACCAGATTTCGTAAAATCTGTTACATTGAGATGCCGGCCTTTGAAATCAGAGGAACATAGCGGAGAATCCTCTTTTTCCGGGTAACCAGGGCCCACCGGAGAATCCTTGAAGCCAGCTCCGACGACTATCTCTGTAGAGTGTGGGAAAAGAGACATGTCCCCTACGTGATCCCAGTGATAGTGCGACCAAATGACCGACGCTGATGGATTTAGCAAGACAGTCATGGTCATGGGAAATGATGTGTCTTGACTTACATATCGAGTCCAGACTAATGTCGTTGTCTTTGAGAATTTCCGGGACATCGGTGTCGACTTTCAGGCCTGGAATAACACTCCCCAGGCGTTTGTGAATGACAGGGGAAAGATTCCAGTAGTCTTTCCGCACGCCCAGGTCGAACATGACTTTCTTCCCGGAGGGCTCGTGCTCGATCAAATATGCAGTGCAAGTGAGGTTCATTATTTCATGGCCTTTCTGGACAGGCTTGACAAAGGATTCTGCTTTGACTGTCATGATTGCACCAGGATCGATCATACGTACGCGCACTGCGCTTTCTGAGGGAGGAAATGTAATCGTTGATGTAGACATATTGGCAGAGCAACTGCCTTCAGGATCAATTGAGAACAGCGTATAAATGGCGATGTAGTGCAGATGCTTTCTGGACTTATGTCAAGTCATGCTGCTGCCATCGCATACTGAGACGGCGTTCCTCCGTCATGACGTTGGCGATGATGAGGGCTTCTCCGCATCTGGGAATGTTTGCTGTCCAGCATGCATTGTACGCGTCGAAGCTGACCCAGGATAATCCCATTTAGTCCGGGCAGCGTCTCTCTGCCATCGACACAAGCGGCTCATTGTTCGTCAGTATGATACATGGAAGTACCGAGTACGCCCGGGGTAAAAGGGGTCTTTGGTAAGGCTGACGTGACGAGGCTGACAAGGCTGAATGGCAATAAAGCGGCATGAAGTACCTCTGTAAACAGGCCTGCATCAGGGACAGATTTCCTGAGCAACTTGACCACGTCAACAAATCCATTACAATATGATAGACTGCTGTTGACGACCTCGTGCTACATCCCAATTACCCTATCGAACAGTCGTACACTTCCTGTCTTGATATACGCCGAAAATGCAGCGAACACCTTACTCTCCGCCGCAAAAGTCCCCCGAACTCTTCCATCCACGACCGCAGCACATCTCACAAGTGCCCAACCTACGCTCGCCTCCTCCACCGGCCTCACAGCAAAGTCAGCCGCAAGTAAACAGTTATGGCAACCCATACCAGTCTGCACCTGCAGCGGGTGGCGCCGGTGGTGGTGGTGGTGGAGGAGGAGCCTTCGGACAAGGCTTCAACTTCATTAGCGACCCAACCGCGCAGATGGGTTTCCAAGTCGGTCAAACCGCGATGAAAGCTGGGCAAGAGTACATGGAGCAAAACGTACGTTCTAAATACCTACTCGGGACCCATCAGGTCGAATCAAGGACTATGACTGACACAGTCTTCACAGCTGAACCGCTACATCTCCGTGCCCGCCTTGAAGCACTACTTCAACGTTTCAAATTCATACGTCATGCGAAAACTATTGATCGTCCTCTTCCCCTGGCGCCACAAGCCATGGACACGACAACAAGCACGAATGACGACCTCATCCACCGGAGCCGACGGCTCCATGACCCAGCAATCATATTCGTTCAATTACCTCCCTCCACGCGACGACCTCAACTCTCCAGACATGTACATCCCCATGATGGCGCTGATCACATATATCCTCCTCTCGACCGTACTGGCCGGCATCCGAGGTTCATTCCACCCCGAGATCCTAGGCAGCATCACCAGCACGGCCCTTGCCGTCATTATTTTCGAGATCATCGTCCTCAAGCTGGCAATGTACATGCTCAGCATCAGCAACGACTCCCAACTACTAGATTTGGTCGCCTACTCGGGGTACAAATTCGTGGGCGTGATAGTGACGCTGTTTTTCAGCGAGGTCTTCACTGCAGGTAGTGGGACGAACAACTGGGTTGGCTGGACACTGTTTCTCTACACGTGGTACGCGAATGCGTTCTTTCTGGTATGTCCTGGTCCCTTTACGCGCGCGGCTCAACAATATTGACGTTTCTTAGCTTCGCTCGTTAAAGTACGTTCTCCTACCAGACAATTCTGGAGATCCGTCTGCTATGCGTAGCGGAAGTTCATATACCGTGGCAAGGGCACAGAAGAACAGACGGACCTACTTCCTGGCTCTATACGCTTTCCTGGTCCAGATGCTTTTCATGTGGCTTCTCAGCAGAGAAGAGGCCGCTGTCAAGACTGTCGCTAGCAAGCTCAGCGGACCGAGAGTTTAGCATATTTAGCCTCAATCGAAAGAAAATATACATTCCTCACCACGATGTCTTTGTGGACGATGCTACAAGGCCTGTCCCGTTCGTGTGATAAAAGTGATGCGCATGCGTGCTTACGAAATGGTTTTCTTTTTCGGTCCCTGCCGAGAGATGCAAGTGCTAAGTCGGCAATACCACGGGCCTTCCGACGGTAGCCTTACCTCCATCGGAGTGCAGATCGAGACAGTTGCAGCTGCAGGGACTCGGGCATTCGAGAAAGCTGGTACAGACGTCCAAATACAATTCGTGTGTTCGCCCCGGCTTTGATGGGGAAATTTCGGTACAGCCTTGCCCTGCTAACGGACCCCTAGCCGCTGGTCGCTGGGAATGTCATATGCTCCTTGTCTCTTCGCCGAGGTCCGTCCGATACAAGGACGAGGATGAGGTCAGTGGCAAAGAGCACCCGCACCGTACTCTTTTCTAGAATCCTCCTGAATGGTTGGCGCGAGGTTCAGCCAATCCATGAGGTGTTCCGGGAGAAGGCAGCCGAGCGTCAAGGAGTACCACAGAGGACGTTTCCAGGGGATGATCGCCGTTTTGTCGAAAGTATAGCAAACACGGGCTACCACAAATTAGTGCGGCTGCCCAAAGTAGAATGATATCGTCAGACGAGCCATGATGATGCAAGCTCGGGTTCTTCCTTACACGAGGTACTTCTAAGCCAAGTATGCTATTTCCGCTTACATCACCTCCCATCCCTGGCCCAGGCCGGCTCCGAAGAGATGGTTCACAAGGCGTTCTTAACCACATCTCTCCGAGGGTCCCTGGAGCAAGCTTTGAACAGTGTTGATGACATAAAGTCCTTCCGGACATTTCGTAAGCAGAGCACGCCACCAAACGATCCTGGCCAAACGTGAGCTGGTGCTGGCACAGCCAGGGCCAGGAGCGAGCAAAGCTCGGTAGAGCACTGCATAGAGAGCCTGGGGGCGGGCCTCTTTCCATCACGTCCCACGGCTCGATGCGCGACCTGCATCCTGCAGAGGCTCCAGGTATTTCCTCTAGCTCGTCTGTACAATGTCGATCATTGCGCTCTGCACTGTCTGAAAATAGACCCTGCATCACCGGCCACTCTCCGTTCGAAAGTAACGACCTCATGTATTTCAAGCCAGTGGGATCTTGCCTTAAAGAACAGCACTGACGTGACCAGTCTACATGGACTTGTCGTAGCTTTGGGTGTATCTCTCGTAAATTTGAGTTCGATCATCACGGGTTGGCGCGCGGAAACATACCTATATGGTTCACAGAAAGGTGCATGCGAGGAAACAAGGCTACTGTTTCGCAATGGGTAGGCACATCCCTTTCAGGCCTACCATACCCATTGTGCAGTGCAAGCGCGTATTGCAATATCAATCTGGACGACCGGGCACTTCTTACCTTGTGTCTGCCGATCCCAACGCATTGTGTCGTTGGAACGTCTTGCGTGCTTGGTATAGAGCTGATATAGAAGAGTTGCAGTCCCAAACCTCATTGGTAGGATAACGTTAGACCAACAATGCCGCCTCCACGACCATTGAGGCTGGGGTCAAAGGCTCACAAGGTCCAGAACGGACTTGTGCGCGTACCATTTCTGTGTTCAGAATATGTGGGAGGACAATTGCTCGTGCAAATCGCGGAAGGATTCGAGACACAAGGCATACCAGGATACATGGGGCCGAAGGACACGGACAGCGCCCAGCGCCATGCAGCATGCAGCATGCCGCGATATGCAGCGAATCTCGTACTCGTAAAGACAGTGAATCACGACAGATCTGTGGGGTTCGCCCCATATCTCGAAGAATGAACGGTGGTCAGATCAAGACTCGGCAAATTCCCTCTGACTCTGTGCTTTGCTCCGTGAACAAGTCTTATGACGAAGCTGTTGACGCCAAGGATAGAGCTTGGCAAGTCTTCGTTGCTGGATACGATCGTCAATGTAGAAGACGACGAGGCCGATCTGCAAAGTAAAAGGCCACATCAGTCGTAGAGGTGAAGCATCACTGGGTCGGGCCCAAATCGAATTGTTTCGAAAATGTCGGAATGGTGGGAGGTGGGAGTACCAGATGCGTACACTGGGACGTTCACCGCATGTGCAGCTTTCACTTTGGCTGCATGAAGTGTCCAAGGCGTGGAGAGGCATCCGTCCCGGCAGACGTCACCACCAGCGTGATAGAGGGATATGACTCGTACTGAAGCGACCTATACACAACCGAGTTCGATTCTCGAGTTTCGTTTCCTGTTAAGATGTCACAGTCTAGGGTGACCTACAGGCGAAGGGGACCACGACCCCAGCGAGTAGATTGGTGGCCGTTTGATCAACAGACTCCCCGATCAACGATGATCCTTGCTGGTTGTTTCGGGTGGGGCTCATTTAGGTCAGCAGTGCCCTCATAAAATTTGTTGTGTATGTAAGCCGGAGTGGAGGCGACAGCTGCACGTACATGCATTAGCACCGACTAGGTCGTGGCCTGGCTCTGCATATCGATGCCCGGAGCCTAGCCGATCCTCTGGTGCCCTATAAGTCAAAGGCCCTGACTGCCCCACGGCCGTTAGTACTTGTCCAACTAGGATCGTGTCCCAGAACCACATTCTCACTGTGATTAATATGCTGGTCGTCACAATCGTATACATGATACCCCATGTTGCCCTAGTTGACCACTGCAGGAACGTTTGAAAGTCTGAGTTAGCCCCGCAGCATGCAAGTGGTTGCGATTATAGGGAATATCGTTGTCTCCCCAATTCGACCCTGCACATTGGAGGTTTACTCTTGGCTTAGACCAACCTAACATGTGGTCATTGCGGATCCGATCCTCGGCGTGGAACTATGTTGTCATCTCACACTGACAGCAACAGGTTTTGAGATTGCAGAGCGTCTGGGTGACGAGGTGCTGCTGCCTACAGCCGAGGCGTTTAGCCTTCCTGTCATTTTCAGGATCTGATTGGCTGCTTGACTCCTTCACCAGGGCGTAGAGGCTCAAATGGTCAAAAATCATGGCCTGCTGGAAAAGTAAAATAGCATACTTTGGGGATGTCGGTTGTCTCCAGCAGGAGACGATTGAATTTGGAACCGGGTACCTTCTCGATCGGGACGTGGCAGGCACCACAGGCATTCGTTGAGCGCAGGAGCTTCTGGCTTCGATGTCTTTTGATCCATGCCCACAAATAAGTCAAATCGAGACAGCAGTTATTCGGGATAGATCTTCACTTCCCCCCGAGCTTCCCAGGAGAGTAGTAGGGCGACGAAGGTTAGACTTTGCGGGCAGGCACAACGGAGAACCCGTCGAATCGTGCCCGTGTGGGTGGGTGACATATGGCTGGGTGGGGGTTGTAACGAAGTGGAAATGGGACATTTGACGTCTGGAAGTGCTTAAGGGCGTTATGTCGATTGAGCATGGCTTCGGGGAGCGTTACAATGGACGTGAGCGGACAACGCCCGCGATCAGCACCACGAAGCAGAAAAGATAGCTGGGGGCCGTACATATGCACCTCAAAATTGGTAGGAGGACGACAAGGGCGCGCTCGAGACTCGTAGGCTGGAAATAGGGTGCCGTAATTTAGCATCATTGCTGCATAGAGCAATCCTGGATCGTTGATTTTTCCCGGCATCCAACTGTGGTAAGATAGACGCCCGACGAACATCTGAACCGGGGATATGACATTGGTGGTCAAGGGTATTTTCGCCGCAGTCAAGATAGTGCAAAGTGTTGTTGGGGCCGTCACGGTCTGGGTGGAAGTCTCCATCAGGGTTCTAGAAAGACAAGAACAAGGTGACAGGATGCGTTTAGGTTTGAGGCCTGGCGCCACGAAGCGGATTGAATGATCCAAAGGTGGAAAAGAAGACGAGAGGTTATCTTGACGATGTGGGATTAACCGTATGCAGCAAAAGCCCCAATGGACCTAGACAGGGGGGAGGTCACTGGCGCACGAATCACAACGCAGCCTTGGCCCCTGTTGCCTGCCGTTATGTTACTAAGCGGTCGATTTGCCGAACCACCTCTGGGGAGGCTCACTCGTATACTACTACCTTGGGTGTGTACATAGGTGCAGATTCCATCTTGGTAGCCATCACTTTTTTTTTACCGAGATCATGGCCTCGTCTGTCCGCCATCTCATGTGGGAGATTCCCGAGTCAAGGTCAATCTGTCACTGAGTTTCGGAGCATGCTGACTGGAAGTGGCAACGCAAAGTATGATCTCCCGCCAGGCTCGGGGACCATCTGTTCATTCATCCCTATCCAGACCACGCATGCTGCGCGCGCCTAGTCCTCTGACTCAAGGCTGCAGCCCAACCAGTAGAAGTGACGCTAAGTAATCGAGTCGATATACGTAGGCTGAAGTGATGGCGTGGAATGTGACCTGAGATGATGATGCCACCAGCAAGAGATGGTCAGGTCGCATTAGTCCCGAAATATGCAATATCTGGCCATCTGCCCCCTATGTGCCCTACAATTCCCGATGCCCCAGG
This sequence comes from Exophiala sideris, assembly GCA_000835395.1. Taxonomy (NCBI): domain Eukaryota; kingdom Fungi; phylum Ascomycota; class Eurotiomycetes; order Chaetothyriales; family Herpotrichiellaceae; genus Exophiala; species Exophiala sideris. The sequence continues at coordinate 2,789,737 of KN846951.1, read as the reverse complement.
TTCGTTCACCGGACTTGGCTACCTAACTTGGTGCCACACCACATTGCGTATTTTCGGGGCCATTTGTCGCTACTCGATAACAATGCCTGCATTCCGCCGTCGATAGGCAGGTACAGTACCGTCAGCGGCATGCGCCCCGTATTTATAGTGCGCCGGCAGGGCTACAGTACCCAATCGGGCAAGAGGTGGCCTAAAGTTCATATGTTGATGGATTTCAATACCCGTCTGCTAACGTTACTCGTGAATGAGCGCAGGTGGCCATGGACACTCTTTGCCGTCGGAGAAGATCGAGCGCTCGCCAGTTTCGAGTAGATTTGTCAGATGACCGCAGGAAATGAACATGCACAACATGCTAGGACACTCCGCGGCGTAACGTCACGGAGTCATGTTCGAGATCATCTTAAAAGGACGAATCTGGATCATGAAACATACTTTACTCAGATGATGTCACGCGTAGACTGTCTCGAGGCATATGGAGTATGGCCGGGCCTGCAAGGCTGCCTCAGGATTCCCGATCATTATGTGCTACGTTAGCCGACCCTTTGGTAGCGAAGCTCTGGATGCCCTGAAAGAGGAGAAAGACCGCAACCCCCCCTGTGGTACTGCAGTCAACCAAGTCAGACTTCCAATCCGGCTCTACATATTTCCTTTTGACTGGTGGCCTCGTCCACGACACGTATCACCCATTAGTTGGCGCTATTGCACCACGGAGCCGCTCCGTCGCCTAGTTTCATGCATGCACCACTGTCACCTGCGACGACAGAAGTGTCCCTATACTCCTTGCGTCACTGAAGAACGACCAGGTGGAAGAGATGGAAAGAAATGTCAAAGATAGATCAATTCCCCGGCCAATTAAAATGCTCGACCGTGTTGATATACTCTCGATGGTAGATACGCCATAGAGCTCCTTCGCTAAACGACACTTTTTCCTTACCAAAGATTGACGCTGTCATTGAATAGAAAAGTAGACGCACAGCTGAACAATGAGAGAAAGATATCCGCTGTCCTGTATGCCCACGTCTCCGTAACGAATGCTCCATGCCCATCAGCTGAAAACCGGTCTTTGCCCTTCCCTGTGCGGCTACCTGGCCCCAATCATCATGCGATAGTGCTGCAAGCCTGTGCAGTCCTCTCGTTATACCATAACAGATGCAATTAAGTGTGCTAGACGTTGCCTGACAGCCGGCGAGAACGATCTCCAACCCAGGCTGCCCCCATTCACCTCATCGCTGTAAGCCATTTAGTGTCCAGTCGTACTTGGAGGGTTGTCCCAGTGTCGGAGCATCTGCCTGAGTGCTCGGGTCCATTCTGCCACACAGGCTTTAACAAGTTTGTCAAAGTCCGCGGCCGTCGGTCTGCGGCCACCCCAGGTACTTGCTTTTGAAGCAAGAGCCCGAGCATGTTTGGTGATGAGGTTCCTGGATTGAAGACTTAGCATCTCGAGCTCTCGGCTGCAAAACATCCTGCTTACTCTCTTTCCATCTTGATCAGCACTAGCCAGCAGTAGTTCCAGCTTCGAACACTGCTAGGATCACGGACCACCATGGCTTTTGCTTCGTCGAGGCATTCAGAGCTGAATGGGTACGTTTTTGTCAGACCCCGAAGTTCGTTCAGGAGGTTGTTCGAGTTGACATAATGAGCCCACGCGGAAGTCATGGGCTCAGTTACCTCAGCCGAGTCGAGGAATGCAAAGATCTTCTCGATGCGCCGCAACTCTGTGATGGTGTTAACTCGATGAGTTCGGAGTGATTGAATCAGCTGATCCTTATTGTTCTGCACCTTTTTGTCAGCTTCATGCCGCACATTCCTTTTTTTTGAGTGCGCGAAAGATGTTCATGAAACTCGAAATCAGGAAAAAATCCGACACGAAAAAGCATGACACAGTTGAGAGAGAAGGAAATGAAAGTAAGGAAAGGAGTAAAGGCAAACAAAACTCGCAAACATAGGAAATTTACAAAGATGAAACCTGGACTGACTTGGGTCATGTTTCGCGGGTCAGCTGGTGTGCCAGGAGAGACCAGCTGATAGTGCTGTGGCCGTGGTGTCGTGCCCGAGCTCTGTCCGTGTGCTGAGCGTCGCGACATTGTATAGTCCTGAGCTGCTGATGTGAACTCGAATGTAGGTATTTCCCGCTGAGAAGTCGACGGCTCTGTCGAGGGAACGAAACTTGTATAAGCCGCTTGGGAGGGATAAGATGGACTATATGTTGTTGAGCCTGCTGGATGGCTGGGCAGGATCGTTCGGCGAGTCTCTTCTTCCTGATGACTGGATTGAGAGTCCCTGGACGATCTTTTGCCCCGAGCGCGTTGAGAGATATCCCGTGGTCTATCGTCCATAGACGCCAGCACACTGACGATGAGTAGTAATTGATGCACCAGGTTCCGGGTGATCTTGAGTAATCGTGATGATATAAGGTGCTTTATGTATCAACCCCGTGTCACACACCGCTGGGACAAAAGGGGGCTGCAAATACTTAGTAAGAACGCAGCCATGGACGCAATGAGCAAACACCAACCGCATGCAACGTGACGACAGTTGGTAAAGGGGCTGATAATACACACACCAAAAGGGAGAAGCAGGCTGACACAGATGCTTCTATGGAAGTACTATGACTCTTGAAAGCGAGGTAGAGCGCCCAGGAGAGTGTAGTTGCAACGAAGTCTGACGGCAACAACCTTGTTTGGTCCATAGTGATGCATGTGGTTAGATCTCCCCGTATACGTCGGCGCACGGCCAGGCCCAGTCATCGTCCCGAGAGACGATTGCCAGAACTCCAAGTGCGTCCAACGTAATGAAAGAAGACTGTGGCAGTGGAGATCTTCAGCCTCAGGGATCTGGCGAGGAAATTTTTGGCGTCATCGCAACGTCTTTCAGTGCTGTGGCCACGTGCCAATGACCAGCGTCTGACAATATCCCGTCATGCTTGTAGGGCTTTGGCGACAATGTCGGGAACAAGAGAGTGGGGGCCATGGAGAAAACACGAGGAGTGTCTCTTGGGTGCTTTAGTCAGGACGAGTGACGATCGCAGCCGAGTACGGTAGTTGGTGCACATCAGAGGGCCGGCAGAATAGGAGTGTGTAGATCGCAGCAGACGAACGAGAGCAACGCTGGTGTTGGCTGGTGGTCGGGGTCCAAAAAAACTGGCGGGAGGGATTCATCAGATCGGATCGACTGCGGGACCAGGGGTGAGAAGGGCAAGAAGGACAAACTTAACGTAAACTTAACGTTCCGAGACGAAAGTTCTGTCCACTGCGGTAAGGGTCATGGTTGTATGGAGAATGTGGGAGAGGTAGTGGTGGATTGCCGAAGTGCCCCGCTGAGTAACGAGGCTAGCCTGCTTGGGGCTTACATCAGCCTCTAGCCTCAAAAGACGTTTGTTCCATGCTGCGCCATGTCGCTGATGAGCCAAGTAGCTCTTTTCGACATTGGACATCCGTTGCGAACGAGTAATCCTGCTCGGCGACGCCGTTCAGTCCTAATTCAACAGCCTAGCATCCCTATATGGCCTTTCCACAGGACCCAAACTGTTCAAGGCTGACGATGATGCGTCACAAATTTCCTCGATTGGGCTCGTATAATCGGGAGATGAGATTGCCGATGAGCCCCCGAATCTGTCCGATTATTTGGTTACCAGATGAGTAGTGCTCATTGTTGCTTGGGCCATCAATGCAAGATCCAACGGGACCATGACCCTACGATCGAAGCTGGCACGGCCCGACAGGGAGCCCGATCCAATGATGCCGTTGAGAAGGACTTCGAAAATGTGCTGAGCACCAGACAAAACGTCCTTCGAGGCGTGGTCCCTCCATTGCGGCGCGGTATTGCTTACTGTCCACGAGATCGGGATCGTTGAACAGCCATTCGTTCATTGGCATTTTATTTTCAAATGTGCCAGAAAATAACCGCCCAGATGTGTTGCGGTGACACTCGTTTGCAGACTTGTATTCAGCGTGGCCCGCCAGGTCTCTGTCGAGAGTCCTGGCCGGCGTATTGAGTCGAGGAAAGACCAGAACTGGCGTACCCGCCGTCGTAGGCATACGGATCCCCGCCCGTCGACCACGGTTCCGAGGCTGAGATATAGGGCTGAGACGACCCACTTCGATTCGGATTATTGATGCTCCCTCCAGAGGGGCCATAAGATGCCTGTCCACCACTTCCTCCGCCACCTAAACCAGACGAAGGACTGCTCCTTCCGCTTCCTCCAGCCTGAAGTCGTGCGCGCAGTCTTTCACGGGATCCCAGAGCTTGCGTGTTAGGAGCTGGACTTATTTGGTGACTTCCCGCTCTTTGGCTCGGGAGTGGTCGAGGTGCAGGTGCTGGTCCTCCGAACGATGCGATCTGACTGCCGCCGCTGGATTGTGACCTTGCCGAGCCATTAGAGCGCAGAGCTTGAGGTGTCGGACGAGCAGCCCGAAGGCTCTGAGGAGGTGCTGCGACCGGCGCAGGAGCCGGAGCCGGGTCCCATAGATCAGATAAGCCACCTCCTCTTCCACCTGACGATCCTCTTGAATGTGGTTGCTGATTGCCAAATTGAGAGCCGTAGATATTATTATTGCCATACTGTCCATAGGCACCCTGTGGCTGAGCAGGAGGAGGAGGAGGAGGAGCGATAGGTTTCTTTGGGTCAGGTGGGAGCCATTCCGGCAAAGGCCGACCCTTCTCTGTATAATAAGCCCTTAGGACGTTGGATATATGTGAGCAATCTTCGTTGTCTGGATCATCTTCCTCCGAGTCCTTTGTCAAAGCCTTCCGTAAGGTAGCTATCCTGGAGGAGAACGTGTTCGACCATGTTGACCCTTGAGACGTAGGCAGGGCGCTCGATGATGTGTTGGATGTGAAATAAGAGAGGTATGAAGCCATTGCCGAGACGTGATCTGGAGAACTGCGAGAACGTTTTCGAGAGCAGCTCAGTCCAGTCCTGAGTATTGACCACGGGAGTCAGTCCTACTAATGTTTCCTTCAGGCGAGTATGACAACCATCGATATCATGAAGACCACGGATGTTGCGGGTAGAATCAAAGGTGCAGCCTCATGGAGGGCAGGTGCAGTGCACTATGCACGTGACATCACTTCTGCCAGAGCCGCACTTTACCCCTATTTGCCGTGCCGCTGTGATTATCTTAGAGTTCATAGTAAGTCTTGCTTTCCTTCAATCCATGGCGAAGACCATTTGGTAGAACAATTACCAGCTGCCCTATCATGATACAGGAAGGGCGGATAGCGGTCTCTCATCCAGACTCCCTAATGAAGCGACATGGAAATAGTGTATTCCGGGCGAAAGATTTTCTATCAGCCCGAAAATCGGTCGCTGCATCTCCAACATTATGTACTCCGACGTCTCCCTGCCTATGCTCACTTTCTTGCGAACCTTCGAGGTGGGAACAATGTGATCATCAACCCATTGTATCTCCTGTGTTCACCACGGAAGTGGCACATTCGTATCATCATCGCTGAACTTCCTAAGAGTTCTTCATGGCAGACCGACCTTGCCCCTACGAGACTAAGCCATCCATACGCCTCAAGCTTGCGGCTCTAGGCTCTGTTCACGATCGCCAACAACAGTAGAGCTCTCCCAGTCGACCTCCTTGGGGTCAAGACCATCCAGGCAAGGGTCAGCAAGATGTTCTCCGTTGGCAGGAGTGAGCTTTGGAGTTGTCATCTCTTCCTCGTGAATGTCCTGAGCCCCGTCCAAGCCGGTGTTGAGAAAGTGGTGTTGGCCAGCATCCGGAAGCATGTATTCGACAACGCAGAGAGGTCCAAATCTCTCATGCTCTTGCCACACTCGCATGAGCTTCAACCCACTCATTTCCGCCAATCGTTCCCAGTCACGCACAGTTCGTTCCTTGCCGCCGATACTCATCATCATGAGGTCGAGCCAGATTGCTCCCGCGTCTCTCGCTGTGACCGGTTCCGGAATGGCCATGTCGGAGATGATGATGCGGCTATCCTTTGCCATCGCAGGCAAGATGGCCTTCATGATGCGTGCGGCATCTTTGTCCTGCCAGTCATGCATGACTCGACGAATGTAATACACCTGCGCGTTCCGAACAGGTTGCTCTTGGAAAAAATCATGAGCCATCTTAGTCACTCCCGGTAAGTCTTCGGCCGAAATGTCATCGAGGACGCATGGACGATCTTGCAGCACCAATTCACCTTGAAGACTCGGACAGCCTTTTCTCATCTCTAGCAGTGCGAGGCCCCTGCCTCCGCCGATGTCGACCATAAGAGGACGATTTGGCGAGTTGCCTTGCTGCAATGCTTCTTCGAACGGGAACATGGCGATCACAGGATGCAGGGCATCGAAAAGCCCAAGACCACGGATGAAGTTTTCGATGCGGTCGTGAGACGAGTTCATGACTTCCCAGAAGTTCTTACCCACCATGTCGTAGTACCATGAGTGCGGCGTCTCAGTGTAGGTCTCCAGCAGGGAGTAGTTGCCGAAACGTTCCAGATAGTGGTTCAATCGGTACATCGCCGGAGCCATTTCGTCTAACCTGAAAATCGAGGACTTAGCATCTGACATGTGTGCAGGTATTATGGGGCACCCTCGGCTGGCATAAAGGGATCAGGCTTACGAGACGCTGTACAACCACTTCCCACTGGCAGCACCAATATGCTCACTGTGCATAATCGAGAGTCTATTGTGCGCCCATTCACCAAGACGAACCTCGTTGAATATGCTGACACAGGTCAGTTGTCGCATGAGGCGGACTGAAACCAGGTTAGCTATGTAATCCCTGCCGAAGCCGAAGGGATGACCTGCCTATCAACTCTTCAGCGGCGTTGCATCTTTCTGCTACTTCTTTTGCGGAGGCTGTACCAGTGGGAGGAACTGCTTCGAAGATGCCGAGCTTTGAAGCAGCAAGACAGGCTGAGATCGTGTACCCCTACTTGTTTGTCAGCAAGATTGTGGCAATACGCTGGCAGGTTGCTGGTGGCGCCTTACATTGACAATGTGGTCCATGGCTGCATCGTATGGATCTTGCACTTTCCATATCAACTCTTTTGCTTGCAAAACTAGTGCAGATGTCTGGCGTTTCCGTGTCTTGGGGTCTTGTGCTGTGGCCACACTCTTTGCGAGCTCGTTCAACTGATCTGCGAGTGCAAGTATCTCCTCTGGCGACGCATCCATGGTCGTCAACAGAAAATGATCTTATGCTGACAGCTTTGGGAGGCGAATTGCGAAAATTTGGATCCTCAAGGAAAGTCGATGAGATCTGGAACGAGGGTGAGGTTTTGTTGTGGACGTCGTTGCGGTTGCGGTGATTGAGTCAAGCGACAATACCTGGAATTCACCTCCAGTATGCTACTGAATACAATTATCAATCTAGGCAGGGGGCAGTGGGGGAAAGTGAAGTGAAGGGATATTGAAAAGGAGTTTTCCAACCCGGGGTTAAGTAAGGTCGTTTCACTGTGAGCCATCACGCCCGGCTCCCGGTAACGGCTGCTGCTCCTCGTGCACTCCTGCAACACTGCGGAAATGCAGGGCAAAGCATGGATGAGACGTAGTGATAAGTGAAGACAAAGAAATGCAACCAGACTGGGTCCGTTAGTGGGGGAGGCGAACGGAGGTCAAGGATACAATGAAGTGGCAGGAGCTTTCAAAGCTTCTCAAAGGACCATGGCTGCAAAGTCAGGCCCATCCTCACATCTGAGATCAATCAATCAATCCCACGAGGAGACTATCTGCAGTACACCATCCCCGGCGCAAATGTCATACGGACCAGACCTTGCAATGGCTGCGGTCTTGGACGTCGTCGGTATTGAAAGTGGCATGCATCTTTTCATGGTTGTGCGAGGTTGGACTTTAGCCGCAGATTTCCATCCAGACCGCACTTAGCCTGCGTGGTATCTCCCTCATCCTGACGCTTTGCCTTTCTGCTGACTGTGACGATGCTCTCTTGAAGTAGGGCACGACCTGGAAGCTGCTCCAAAACAGCAACATATCAGCCGTTGGCAGCAAAGGCACGATTTGTCCAGCTCGTCTCTTCACGAGACGCCATTCGGATTCCGACAGCGTTATCAACATTTTGACCAACCCAACCTTCCTCGAACCAGGCTAATGCAGGCGATACAAGGATAGGTTCACCGTCTTGATCACTTGCTGGACAATCCTCTCCTGTCTACTCACCGGTATGCAGCCGCCGTTCGATCCGGGCCTACACTGAAAAGAAAATCCTCCTCCTCGCACCCACTCATTCTTCGTTGGAATCGTCAGCTGCTCCGTCACTCCTCACCCGGCTGCTTGCAGAGGCCATTGATGCGTCCATGTGCTTCTTAGGTTAAAAGGTCCTGCTACTGCTCAACACAGGCACATTGCAGTCTATACAATCTACAGGCACTTGATTATCTTCACACAAAAGGAGGTAAAAGCAGATGACCGACAGAGAATCCTTGGAACGCCACTTCTGGCCTAGCACAAACGAAAAAGACAACCCAGGGCGATCCAAGCTGCTGGGACTGACTTTCCTGGTTCCAATGCACGTCAAAAACCAATGGTCGTACCAGGATACCCTGGCACGTCTGGAGCATGCGACTGGCCTTCGGACATACTTCTGACGACTCATCACAGCTTCCCAAGTTGCACAGTCGAACTGACCGTGCCAGCCAGCAGCATTCTGGAGGGAAGAAAGCAAACGTGGAACCTCCACTTAAGACGTTGGACAGGTCTCCTAACAGGCACTTTACTCCGGAGTGGGGCAAAATCATGACAGCCCCTTCATCGTGGTACGAGAACGCTGAGATTGCATTCTGGTACCGAATCGATTCCGGCAGATCTCAAGGACATTCCAACAGTTTGGCTCGGCAAGGCTTCAGCACCTGTCAACCAGGCAAAACCGGAGGATACATTGATTACCGTATTCTTCTTGACAGCTCAACCAATCCAGCAATAGTGCACTGGAGTGTGATTCGGCTACATTGCGACCTCTGATACGCAGGAAATCAGATTGCTATATGCCCTGCACTTTGCGATAATTGGGGGGCTTCCACATGCGCCTGATCACTTTGCCACCCCAGACAGGAACAAGACTTATAGCTGCAACCGCAAGGACCCTCCACGCCCAGCTCACACTGGCAACGTACGCCAGATCAAAATAGCCACCCAAAAATGGCACACTGGCTGCATAAAGCACAGCCGTGCCGAGTATGCATACAATCATGATGGGATGCCACGTCGTAACAGCCACCGCCACCATTATGAGCTCATTCAATATGAGCACGGTAAAACTCACACTGAGCATCCGAGGGCCGTCGATCGCGCCGACCAACAGCTGCGACAACCCCTGAATGATAACACCCTGGTAAACCGAGACTAAAACCCAGGTAAAGAAGGTTTGATAGCTCAAGCTCTTGCCCGACTTCAACTCTTTGTACAGCTCAGGGTATAGATTGGCCACCTGCTCGTCCACGTCTCGATCAAGAACCAAAGAGAAGACAGGCGCCATGGTGTACACCGTGGCATAGCCGACCATTAGCCAGTCTTTGAAAAGGCCCTTGGGATCGAAATGCCCGGCAATGTTGTACATTGTCTGGCACACGCTGATGATCAAGCCGCGATGGATGATGAATTGGGCCAATTTTGCGGACCTCTTGTAGCTGTTGCGTCCATGCCAGACCAGGAGTTTGGTCAAGTGGCAGAACTGAGTGATGCTGAAATCTGCGGCAAGCGAGGCTTGTCTCCCCTCCTTGCCAACAATCCCGATGCCGACGTCCGCGGCTTGAATCATGCTAACATCATTGCCACCATCGCCGATACAGCAGACTCGCTTCTTCGTGTATTGGCGAATCAAGTGCGCGACCTCGGCCTTTTGCGTTGGTGAACATCGACAAGCAATCACTGCAGGCAGTTGAACTGCGATCGAGATGAATTCCGGCCTGAAGTAGCTGAGCATAAGGCCAAGCGATTCGCCATCAATGAGGAGGCATGATTCGGTCTGACTACGCAGCGTGTCGAGCACATCTTTGCCCTGCGTTTTAGTTTTCAATTTGGCAATCGTTTGGATATGCTGTCCCCTCGCAACAAGACGTGCCGAGACTGCAACACAGCGTGCAGTTTCGATCTTGTCGCCCGTTAGCATCCAGATCTTGACGCCGGCGTTGCGAAGTAGTTCAAGGGATGGCTTGACATCTTTCTGCAGACGGTCTTCCACACCCGTAACACCCAAGAGCTCTAGGTCGTGTTCAAGATGGGACTTGACCACGGCAGCCATTCCGGCGTCGCGCTCATGGAGAGCAAGTGATGCATCGGTGTAAGCTGAGGAGAAGTCCGCATACTGGGAGGGAGACATCCTTCTGCGGCCCACAACAAGTGTCCGGAGCCCTTCGCGAGCCATATTGGCAGTCTCTTCGTCGAGCCAGTCATTTGCAGCCACGATCGACGACATGACGGTATCGGCTCCTTTCTGGAAGAACCAGAGTTCATCTGCGCTCGCCAGTCCCGGAATATCGGAGGATAACTGGACAATGATACCCATCCTCTTACTGTCGGACGTGAAAGGAAATATGTCTTTGATTTCAGCCCTGACCACGAGTTCTCCAGTGGTGACAGACTGAAGGACAATGCTCTCGCGATCACGCCTTAGGACGCGCAAGCCCACGCTCTCAGTAAACTCCACGATAGCAATCTCATCAGGAGATGATGCTTGGTACGAAACTGTCTTCTGGCCGTCAACTTCATCCGTGGTAGGGGTTACATTGTGGCAAAGAGCGAGAGCGAGTACCAGATCTCGCACTCGGACTCCAATCTCACGTCGAGTTTTCGTCGTGGTACCTAGCTCTGTCGTCCGTCCATCCTTCTTACTACCAGTTGCGAATGCTTGGTCGACATATGCCGCAACTTCTTCCATGGCCTCACCAGAATATGCTACTGTCCCGACATGGACTTTTCGAAGCTGCATCTCGTTTTGGGTGAGCGTGCCTGTTTTGTCCGACAGAAGATATTCAATACGACCTAGGTCTTCTGGAATGGTACTGGTGCGGACAACCGTGTCTGGAATGCCCTTGTCATGCTCAATGAAATGGGCGTAGACAGATTTTCCAAGATCCAGGTTAACACGCAGACTGATTGGGATGATGGTAGAGAACAAGATCAGGTAGATCATGATCGCCACATACCATGGCTTTTCGTTGGACGGCTCGAACCCTTCCAATGCGACAAGTACGATCGATAGCGTGAGTGTCAGGATGCAGAGAATTTTGGTCAAATTGTTGATTTCGTTCTCCAAAAGACCTGTCTTGGACCTTGATGGCGAGGTGGACAAAGCAGAGCGTGTTTGTCGACCTGTGTAGACAACGGCGCAATAAGTCACCGTGCTTGAAGCCAGGACTGTATTAGCCCACGCTGTATTGTCGATACCCAAAGGCGCGGATTCATTCTGCCCGGCATGATCATCGTCGTTGGAGTCAGCTCTGTCTTGGTCGATAGAATGAGGGTCATATGGCCCATACTGAGTTGGCGGCAGTTGCAATGTTCCGACGAACGCGTTGACATTTTTATCAGGAGCTCCAGCTGTGATCTGCAAGCGCTGCAGATCTGCGAGGTTCAGATTCTGGCTCAACGGGCTGGGGAGTCGCAACTTCCAGTCTGTCTCACCGTCGAGTTGGTCGGTTCTGATGAAAGTCTCGCCGGTTGAGACAGCAGGAGAAGCCTCAGAGCCATCAGTGGCTTCGGTTGTTATTTCGTCCACAAGCTCGCTCAAGCAACTCTTGAGGATAATGACGTCCGCGGGGACTCTCTGATTCTTCTCTAGCTTCAAGACGTCCCCAACCTTGATATCTCGGGACCGCTTCTGCACCTCAACAATACCACGCTCACGAGGCGTACCGGCCTTAAAAGAAAGAGCGGTAAAAAGTTCTGAATTCGCTTCGGCGTCTCGTCGTCTGCGCGCAATATCGTCTACCGCCTCCTTTCCTATCGTAATCGTAAGAACACACGCTAAGGGTACAATATAAGTCGACATGTATCCGATTCGCAAATAGGGTATAACTTGTGATAATGCAACCAAGAGAAAATATACGTTCAAGAAGAAAGAAAATTCGTTGTACAGTGTTCGTGGCAGGAAGGACCAGGCGGTGTATTTGGCGTTGGAGACGACGTTCGTAGGATATCTCTTCTTCTGACCCTGGCCCACGTGGATTGCGCGGGAGTTGTTGCCTTCGATGTCTTGATTTTCCCGCATGTCAGCCAGCTCTTGCCTGACGAACTCCTGGAACTGCATGTTTTGACTGGGTCGACGCGAATGAGTTTCCCGGCCTGGGGAGACAGCGTTGGGTACGCTGCCTTGCTGGGTTTTCTTGTTACGAACATTCCAGCCCACTTGTTCTTCGGAATATCGTCTGAGACGTCCATAGCCGTGAGTCTGTCCTGGCCAACTGCCTAATAGTCCCTCTGTATCTTCTTCGCCGTTTATGGGATTGTTCGGTCTGCCTTTGGACCGCCATAGTCGACCGGCACCGTATTTATCAAGACGTTGAAGTGGGATCTGCGAAGAACCGTTTGGCATGCGCTTGGAGAATTCGTGGCTTGCATTCCTGGCGGATGTACCGGAGGAGTTATCGATAGGATCAAGTTCGTCGAGGTCGAGGTCATCTTCTGACGCCGACTCGTGATCGCCCGGCGGACGAAGTTGGGTGTAAGGAGGCATGTCGTCTCTTGATCATCCTCAGACTATCATCGTTATGAGTAAGACGAAGGAGACGCGGCCATGTTCGCTCCTTTGTTGAGGTTGGGATTTCTCAAGAGACTGTGGAAGACTTGTAGAGTACCACTGTAGTTGAAGGGACGGACCTACGAGATTCACCAAATGAGTAGTCTTTTTGATAGTGGTTAACTGAGGAGGAGTTGTCGTACGTGGCAGCCTTGACATAAGAAATGTGGTCAAACACATGTGCCTAACGAGGCTTTGGCCTTTGGGGGAGATTCGCGTCGGACCGCGACTCATTGCCACCCGTGGTTACCCACTAAAGTTAACGTTAGGGGAAAATGGGCTCCGCAGCTTTCCTCCGCGTCTTCACCAGTCGTCGCAGGTCCTCGAGACCAAGTTGGCCTCCAGCGCTATCAACGCTTTACAATATTCCAACAGCATTTGCCTTCCATCCCTGCATTGTTGAACAGGCGTTGGGTCACCGCTATGTCTTCAGACCCTCTGTAACATTCATTTTGTCATTCTAGCTGTATGTAGGCTAGCAGGACGACTTCTCCCTGCGGCTGCCGCTGACATCAACCAGTATCGTTTGTTCGCGGAAGTCATGATGGATTCTGTCAACGATCCTGAACACAACCGTAGAGGGACGTCCGATGGGCCTCAATTCGGGCACTGGCTCCCGGCGCTACGTCCTAACACTCCTGCCCAGTCCCACGACGCCGAAACCATTGGAAGCCAGGTCGAGAAATTGCCGATGGGATTTGTTGACGAAGAGACGCATATAATACCTCCAGCATCAGCCACAGAGGAAAATAATACCGCCGATGTCACGAATGGGAAGAGCTTAGAATACTATCATCAATTGACAGATCGTCCAGAAACCGTCTCAGGAGGCGACACGAATGGAATCCAAGGAAACCAAAGTCTGCCATGGTCACCAGAGCCTGCTCGTGGAAGCCTTGGGGGAGATGAACTGCCTTCCGATGATGACGATGAGCGCTTGGATCCCGCCTGGGGCATCAAGCGTCTGGACTCGGCACAAATCCTAGACCAAGTTCACCGGACAGCGACTTTCCCAGAGCCTACGACCTCTGAAGCCCCTCCCTCGAACCACGATACTACTACAGCACACGATGCGCTAGACACTCAAGGATCGTTACCTGTGGCTGAAGATGGAGGTCTGTTTCCCCAGCCTCAGAGCCTCAACTGGGCGGAGGATGAGCGTGAAGGGAGTCGCGATGCCGAGGCATGGACAGTAAAAGAACAAGAACCTACAATCGATGAAACGACACAACGTTTCGATGAAGGGGTACCTCTAATTCAGAGTGAAGATGCAGTCGATGACGGTCCGAATGAAGAAACGGAGGATCCGGCTCTAAACTCCTCTATGGCAGCACAAGACGATGAGGAGACGTCTTTCTTCTCTAATCTTAACGGCACCGCTGATCAACCCAATGGCACCACGGGTCAAGCTCAAGGATTCCCTGGCCTTGACAGGAAGTCCACCACTCAAGTCTTAGACTCTATGCATTTCTCTACTCGGGACGCTCCCGATTCTCCTGCCCTGCCCGCGGAACCGGAATCTGGGTTTTTCGAGGGTTTGGCACGGGAAGGAGGCGCGGAAAGCGATGAACAGGCCGAAGCTTCACAAGCATCCAAGGCTGGGGGAGCCGACGAAACTTGGGCTGCTCTGCTTGAAGACGACGAGTTCCTTGTCGAAGATGCCGATGACCTCCTCCCTGACTCAGAACCCGCCTCTCCGTCTGCACAAACTTCATCGTTGCAGCAGGAGTCCGCCAAATTGCCAGAGGAGAAGCCCAACGTCCCACCTGCTGAGATCAGGTCAAGCCAACGACACCCACCGCAGAGACAGGATTCCGGCAACCCCTATGCGCCCCATCAGCCATCCACCTCGGACATGTTCCAGTTGTCTCCTTCACGTGGTGGCACACATAACAATGTTGGCATCTCTCGGCCAGAGTTGGCTCCTATGGGTTCTTTTCAGGCACAAATACAGCAACGACCTACTGCGCAAACTGCAAAGAGCTTTGTTGATCAAGCTAAAGACGGATACAAGTCCCCATATGATCTACCATTGGACCTAAGCAAGCCGAGGAGGAGAGCGCATGTGCCTGCGCCAGTGCAAACCACTAGAACAGTTGCGCCGCCTCCAAGAAGTAGCAGCTTGAACGAGAACCCGCTCCAATCGCCTTTCTATCCAAACGTTCCGCCAGGGCCCGCGACTGGGCCTATGCATCCACCAGCTGCTGCACCCTTCTTACAAAATCGAAGTGCCTCCGCTTTCACGCAGCCCCAAAGACCTGAGCCTGCAAAATCAGGCTCCTCAAGCTTCTTTGAGGAATTACCTGCTCCACCCAGAGCACGACCAGCTACCGGGCAAGGTCGCTACACGCCCCAGCAAAGTATCACTGCTACTCCACCACAACTCTTTCCCCAGAGTCCACCATCTATGCCTCTTTCGCCTCCACGAGCTCAACCGTCACCTCCGCGTGCTTCAGATCCGTATGCTCAATATCAACTGCACGCTCCTGAACGCTTAGATCCGTACGCGAACCTGCCTCTCCAGTCTGCACCTCCGGCACCTCCGGCACCTGCTGCGTCGACCACCAGATACTCTCCAGCGCTAGGATCGTTAATCGCACCTCCTAAGCCACCACCGACTCGTTACTCTCCAGCGCCACCTCCCGCAGGCCCGTCTGCCAATCCTGCAAATCGTTATGCATCGCAGCCAACGCCACCAGCTCCTGCGCAAGGTGCACCGGCTATGCCAAACAGATATGTATCCCAGCCGCCACCTAATGCTCCTGCCCCGCCTGTTCTGCCCTTTCAACCACGAACATCCAGTCCCCTTGCATTCCATAAGGCTTCTATCGATGAGAGTGCGAATGACTTACAGCCGCATGGAAGGTCGGCATTGCTCCGCCAGGTTTCAGCTGCTCCTATACTTCAATCGCCGCCTATAACGGCGCCTGCGCCTTCTGAGGCATACTATAACAATCCTCCCCCGCAGCCCCCTGCCCCTGACCCAATGCCGCCACCACCTCGCCGATCACAGACACAGTCACCCTCGAAGCAACGGCCTCAAGCAGCTTTCCCCGCGTACATTAACGGTGTCCCGAATCGCCCGGCTTCGGCTTTTGGTCAGCCGGCGCAGAATAGGTCATATGCGCCGCTGGAGACTGTACCACCTGCAAGGCCTCAGGTGCAGGCCAGAGGGCCGACAGCAGATTTGGACTTCGTGCGTCCCGTCGATGAGAGTCAATTCGACCCGCTCGAGCGCTGGAAAGGGGCGCCAGTCTTTAAGTTTGGATTTGGCGGTACCATAGTCAGCACATTTCCGAAACACGTGCCTAGATATTCCGCGGGCGCAACAAGGCCACAGATCAAGGCTGCCCCTGGCGATGTGTCTCTACGGAACACTAAGGACACTATCTCACGGGACCAGAACATGAAAAGCTTCCCTGGCCCATTGCGCACAAAGTCTAAAAAGAAGGAGTTACTGTCATGGATGTCAGACTACATCTCTGCTCTTGACACACTTGGAACGAGCATTCCGTCCTCTCACACCTTGACTGATCCAAGTACGCGTCATCACGAAAAGGTCTTGCTGTGGAAAATTGTCCGCGCTCTTGTCGAACACGATGGAACTCTGGACGGCCCAGCTTTGAAGGCAGTCAACGTGATCTTGACTCCCGAAGTTCATGCCTTGGATGAGTCGGCGGCAAGCCAATATCGTGCAGACCAACAGCTTACCGGCATATACCGTCCGTCTGGAACAACCGCTCGCCCTGATTCTGTCGATCCCATGGCTGTAGAAGCTCTACGAAAGCGTCTTTTGAGCGGCGATCGGCAGGGAGCAGTATTCGATGCTATGGACAATCGACTTTGGTCCCACGCATTGATCATAGCCTCAACGCTGGAGCGCTCGGTGTGGAGCCAAGTCGTGCGAGAATTTGTACGCCAGGAGGTGAAGACGGTCGGAGAGAATGCAGAATCACTATCTGCCTTGTACGAGATCTTTGGGGGCAACCTAGAGGAAAGCATTGACGAACTCGTCCCTCCATCAGCTCGAGCAGGCCTTCAGATGGTGAGCAAAGTCGATACTTCTGGACCAGCGAAGAACGCTCTTGACGGGTTGAACCGATGGAAAGAGACCTTGAGCTTGGTTCTGAATAATCGCTGCCAAGGTGATCACGAAGCTCTGGCGGTACTTGGCAAACTCTTGGAGGACTATAACCGCATCGAAGCTGCCCACATATGCTATCTCTTCTCGAAGAGTCCTGCAAAACCGATCATTTTCGGGGGTGTCGACGAAGAACATGCACCAATCGTCTTACTCGGAACTCATCACCGAGCACATCCTGTTGACTTTGGCCGTGATAGTGAAGGAATCTTGCTTACAGAGATATACGAGTTCGCTACACATATACTTGCTGCTGGAGTTCCAACTGCATATATGCCTCACCTATCTGTTTACAAGCTACAACGAGCAAAGGTCCTGGCAGAGGCAGGACAAAAGGCTGAGGCATTGGCATATTGTGATGCTATTGCTGCGACATTGAAGTCGAACACTAAGATGTCGCCATACTATCATCCGTTGTTCCTGTCGGAGCTGGACGAACTCACCAATCGACTGAAGCAAACGCCAATGCAAGGGTCTTCGTCCTGGATCGGCAAACCTAGCCTCGAAAAGGTGTCAGGGTCAATGTGGACCAAGTTCAGCAGCTTTGTTGCCGGCGAGGACAGTGATGCAGCATCTCAAGGCTCCGGAAAAGATGCCGCTGAAGCAGGACCATTCGCTAACGTGGCGGGCACGCCATCACTCAGTCGAGCCGGTTCTCAGACGGATTTGTATGGACCTTACACACAAAGCATGCCGGCAGCCGTCTCAGGATCTAGATACGCGCCCAACGGCATTGTTTCCACTCGCTCTTCCTCGGAGCTTACCCGAGGTAGGCCGTCCCTCGATTCACAGAGATCGCCTCCATCTACTTCGTACTCCCACGGCAATCGGCAGTATGAGCCTACAAACATGCTTCAACAGGGCTTGACCAGGCAACTTACGAACCCGTATCAACCTAATGCTACGGCATCTCCTCCAACCTCCTTCCCACAAAGCCCCCCAAGGTCTTCATATATGCCGAGTGGCATGTCTCAGACAGTTTCTGCTCAAGCATCTCCTGCACGAGGCCAGGAGTATGTACCGACTCCACCGGTTGAGAACGGCGCCCAGCCAATGTACGGCTATATGCCAGAATCGATGCCGCCCTCCACCAGTCAGGAACAGCCCATAGGCTATGGTGGCTATGAGCCTATGCAACAGGAACGGGTTGCGACACCGCCGCAAGAGCATGAACAACCTGCTGCTGGCTATGAGCCTTATACACAACCGTACGGATATGAACCGCCTTCAGACGGCGGCTATGTACCTTACGTCCCAGAACCTGGTTCGCCTGAAGAAGAGAGGAAGGAGAAACCAAAGAAAAAGTCGTTCATCGACGATGACGATGACGACTTTCCCCGTATGTCGAGGCCAACAGCGCCTGCAGAGAACACGCCCGTGGGAGGAGATGAGGATGAGGCCGCACGTAAACGTGCAAATGATGCTGCTGCCGATGCAGCCTTCCGTGCTGCGGCAGAAGCAGATGCGGCAAACGAGAAGGACAAGGCTCACGCCAAGAAATCTTCTTCATCCTGGTTTGGCGGATGGCTTGGAGGCAAGAAGGCCGCAGAAGGGCTTGATGCTGGTGCACCGGCCAAAGGTGGTGCAGAAGCCAAGGTGTACCGAGCCAAGCTCGGTGAGTCAAAGATGAAGTTGTATTTTGACAAGGATCTTGGCAAATGGGTGAATCCTGACAACCCGGATGCCGCGATGAAAACAGCCACACCTCCACCACCTCCCAGAATGGGTAGTACTCCGGCTCCTCCCATGGGCCCAGGCGGACCACCGAAAGCTCCTGCGCCTTCTCATACCTCGACTCCCCCAATACCGAGTATGAGTATGGGTGCGCCATCCGCTCCTACGAGCAGGACAGGGACGCCTATTGTAGGAGGACCCAGTGTGCCATCACCAGTTCCAGGTGCTTCTGGTCCTCCAAGTGGTGCTGGAACTCCGCCGCCAGGCTCGACGTCAAATCCTGGCCTTGGACTCGCTCCACCATTCTCCGGACCGCCTCGTCCAGGTACCGCAGCAAGCAACGCTAGCAGTATTGATGATTTGATAGGTCCTGCCACAGGGCGAAAGGGTCCTAAAGGTGCAAAGAAGGGAGCTAAAGGTCGTTACGTGGATGTCATGGCAAAATAAGTGTGCTCTTTCAGATCTTCTGGGTTTCATTGTACAATAAAATTATGGGGAGGAAAGCAGATGTCAGCAAGAAACCGGACGCAACAGACTAGCACAATACACTTTTAATACTCTGCACCGTGTAGTATTGCTTGCACATGGTCTACTCGGTCGTAGACTCTTACGGCGTATGTATATCCATGCAGACTAAGAAGTTGCGGCGTCGGTAAAATAGGAGTTCAGCGATATTCTCAGCCTTGCCCACGTAATAACACGTGATTCAGATCCACTCTCTTCCTGCACCGTAGGTAGGAGTACCAGGAGCACTTTCTCCAAGTCACAATAGCAGCCTCATGACATGCCTCCACACCACAAGTCCAGTGTTCAGACTATGAGAGTGAGCGTCGCAAAATCAACGCTATGAAAAGAGTCCAGAATCCTCTCTCACCTCAACACCCTCCCTCAAAAGGTGTCACCCTGCAGCCAACGGCCCGTACCCAGTGACCAGGTGTGATTCAAGATGGCCGCAACCGCAGCACCTCCCACAGACACCCTCACGGACACGTCGCTCTTGGTGAATATCTCGGCCTTCGACCTCCTCTTGATCGAACTCGTCCCTCTTGCGGAACGTATGGCCCGCAGTTTCGAAGCCTCGATTGACCGTCCTGCGCCTGACTCTGCGTCCGCCAACAAGCAACAACAGCGCACTACTTCCGGTGCCGGCGCCCTCACGACCACGAACCCGGCGTCAAACCCTCCCACAACCTCGGTTTCGGGCGTCAGTGCTGGCACTGCTGTACCAGTCCTCGCTGCGGACGGTCTGCCGGAAACAGATATCTTCCGCGACAGCGTGTACGTGCGTCTCGACCGCCTAGGCTTCCGCGTGGGCGAGGGTCTGACGGAGCGATTCTCGCGTGACCGGCCGCGGTTCACGGATCAATTGGACGTCATCAAGTTTTTGTGCAAGGATTTGTGGACGGTGGTGTTCAAGAAGCAGATTGACAATCTTAAGACGAATCATAGGGTACGTTTTGCAGTCGGATCATATACAGAGGATGCCACAACTATGATGAGATGCTAATGACCAGTAACTAGGGCGTCTTTGTTCTTACAGACAACAAATTCAGACCGTTCTCGAGGATGAGCATGACTACGCATACCGAGGCTATCGCCAGAGCTCAAGCACACCTATACTTTCCTTGCGGTATCATCAGAGGCGTTCTGTCTAGTTTGGGCATCAAGGCTACTGTTCAGGCTGAAACGACGGAGCTGCCATTTGCGACATTCCAGATCAAAACATCACAAGCAAAAACATGAAGAGCTTCAGTGGGAAGACAGAAACCGCGATCGAAAACATTCATTGCATGTTTGGAGGTTGCAAGTAGCATTGATCAAGGTCCTTTCTACGTGATCTCTCCAGAAAATGTCTGGCGGCTATGGAATCATGTCGTGGAAACTCTGAGGTTCACAATATTTGCTTCATAACCTGCTCCGAACCCCTTTTGTCAGTCTCCGTGGCTGCATTTTTCGGGTCTTATGCAAAACACCGTGGCAGGCAGGCTCGTTCTGTGGAGAAGTCGCTCACGTCCTACCTGCGAAACGGTGTTAGGCAGGTTGACACGCGCAGAAGAATACGGTTTCGACCTACTTGGGTGGGTTGTTGACGAAGCTAACACCGGCTTCGATGTTGGTCTTAAGACCTTTGATGGCCTCCTCGAGGAGCTTCTTCTCATGGTCGTTGGCGCTGCTCAGGATGTTGATGGCTTTCTCAGCTCCGTTGGGCTATAGAGATGTCAGTAACCAGAATTCATTTTGAGGAACGCAGAGTCTTGGGGTTTGTTCGACAGCACTTACGCCGAGTTCAACAGGTACAGAGAAGTACTCGCAGCCAGTCTCTTTGGCAATAGCATCGCCACCTTCAACACCAGGGAGATAGACAAAGGTTGGCTCAATAATACCCTTCTCACCCTTGGATGCCTTGATAAGAGATTCGGCGAATCTGAAACCGGCATATGCCATAGAGAGGGTTGCAGAACCAGCACCGTCCTTGGCTTTGACAACCTCATCTCCACCGAACTGCACACGGTTGACCAAGGCATCGAGTTTGTCCTCTGGGATCTTGACGGAAGGCTTGGCCTGGCTGAACATGGGCACGATCGTGGCTCCAGAGTGGCCACCAACAACAGGGATGGTCAATTTGCGGGGATCCTTCTCGCCAATGATCTCGCCAACGAACGTCTGAGCACGGACGACATCGAGGGTGGTAACACCAAAGAGCTTCTTGGGGTCGAAGACACCAGCCTTCTTCAGGACTTCTGCGGCAATTGGGACGGTCGAGTTGACAGGGTTTGAGATGACGCAGACATATGCCTTGGGGCAGTATTTGCTGACGGCGACAATGAGGTCCTTGACGATACCAGCATTGGTCTTGAAGAGGTCATCTCTGGTCATACCAGGCTTTCCTATGTGAGGCATATCAGTCTTGGCTGATCAGTATGGAACGATCGGAGGACATACTGGGAACACCAGCTGGAATGATGACAATGTCTGCACCAGTCAAGGCTTCTTTCTTTGCATCTTCCGTCTCTTGCTTCTCTCCTTTGAAATCACCCTTGGCTGCGACGAAGCCACCGATGGTCTGTTATTGTCAGTTCACTCGTTGTCTAAGTCGGTCGTAAGGAGCAAAGCATACAGCGACGGAGGAGATGTGAGACAGATCGGCTGCAACACCAGGAGTGTTGACAACATCGAACAGGGAGAGCTCGTCGATGAGGGGAGAGATCTTGCAGAGGAGGGATAGAGGCTATACAGGTCAGTCATAATGGAAGAGACCTTTCCTTAGTATCATCTTACCTGACCAATGCCACCGGAGGCACCGAGAACAACAGCTTTCACCATGGCTAGAAGGTGTGGGGTATTTGGCTGCGCGACGCAAGTCAGTGGAAGGTACCTCTCTTAGGACTCTTTGTCGTACCTAGAAGAAGTTTGCTAAAGGCTTGCTGCTGAGAGGAAGTTGCAAAGCACGAATGAGTAGCAATGAAAGTCGCGAAATGAAATCAACAGTAAGAGCGGTCTGATCTTCCTGTGAAACTGGCCGGTTGAGACTGCGGGCAGGTGTCGCCAAGCTTGTTATGGATTGTCATGCAGTTCAACAAGAGCACCCAGGACCCCGCGTTTTTTACCGCAACTCCGTCCTCCGATTCTTTTGCGTGGGCCGAATACAATATTGGGCCGACGCTGAAAATCATTCTCACGTGTGGACACTGGGCAACTTACGAGGCTATCGAGACGAGAATTGCCCGGGTAAGGCTGAGTTCGGTTTGGCCAGAAATTGATGATTTTCTACACATGCTTTGGCTTCTATGACTTCGGAGTCATACCCATAATGCCTCGGATGCAGTTGTCATTCCGGATACGTCTTGCTTTTCCAGCTCATAGCCGGCTAGCAGAAATGCAATACCTCTCCTCAATGTGCCGTAAATCGTTCCGGTCTCAGAGGTTGGAGTCCGGGATGTATACCGAACCGGTGCGTCCACCTCGCTCGACATTTCTTACGCCCACTGATCGGATCATGCACCTGGTGCAACACTCTTGCTTGACCCCATCGAAAGCAAACTGGTTTCGTATTCACAAGTAATCAGAGCTCTACTCTTCCTGCTTGGTGGCCTTTGAGCCACGGGTCTTTCTCTCTGGGGTATCCTTCTTCGTTCGCTGCGAGTCTTTGAGAGCACTGGCGCGGGAAACGGCATGCTGGTTCAGGTCGCCACGGTATGAGTTCTTGCCAACAGCATCTGCGATGTTCTTGTAGATCCTGTTATACACTGTCAGTCCGCCGGTTCTCACAACTTGCTCGCCGGAGATGATGCTCACTTTTGGTTCGACGTGGTCTTGCTGTATGGGTGTGTGTTGTAGTGCTCCTTGGGCTTGTGTTGCTTGCCCGACTTCTTGGTCAACAGAGTGACGCCGCCCTTCTCGTTGGCCTGGACCGACACAGCCTTGTCATTGAGGAAACCTGCATGCTTCCGAGAGTGCTTGTTGGTAAGGTTGAATGGGTCCCGAGACAGCTGGACACCGCCGGCAGTAGAGCGCTTGACCAGGTAGGCGTTGTTGTTTCCTGCCACATAATCAGCCCATTGCTGCTTGTTTACCTCCAATTGTAGACTTACGGACGACCTCCCAGATGAGGTCGCTTGAGACGTTGGCGCGTTCAGACATGGTTTCGGTGGTCGGAGAGGAGTTGGCGCTTTCAATCGACTGAATCTCGAAATTCAAGAGGACAACTGAATCTCAGCGACGAGTGTGCGCAGGACTGAGATTGGTCCGATTCGCCGATCTTGGCATTCTTGCTACGGTGGACCTCAAGTACAAGGGTGCCAGGCTTTTTGTTCTCAAAAGTCAAGATTTAGAACAACATATTGGATGCGCCTTGCAGCGCACTCCTCTTCGCTACAGTGTCGTATCGATGATGAACAGGCTAGTCCATATTGTACGTTGACCCTTTTCTCCTGACATTCCATTGCACAGTAGATCACCGAATCCGTATGCCAGCAGTAGACTCCACGTGACCTGCGCACTTACGACGCTCGCCTTCCCGTCAGATCCGTCGCGGCCGCCAGTCAGGCTGCCGAACAAGCACCGTCCAGCCTCATATCGTCTCTTGCATACGTACCTCTTCGTCCATTCACCATCGTGAACTTCCCACCCGGAAGAACGTCTCTTAAATATGACTACGAAGAAGTGACCACTACACGAAATCCAGCACAGTCTACCAGCAATCACACCCAACCCGACACCACGCAAGTCCACCATTGAAGCCGCGCAATCATGGCTTACATCCTCTACTCCGTCTTCCTGGTGTCCCTCATTCTTGGAACGAGTAAGCCATTGTTTTACCTACATTCCGTCCGCAGCGTGTGCTAACACTAATTCAAGTCCTCTACTTCACCCGCGCTCACTGGGTTCCCTACATGCCGAATCGCATCCAAGACGCCATCTCGGGTTTATCTTACACGCGCGTACCGACGACATTCATGGGCGACGTCGAATCGGGTTTTACTTCAGCCGACTTCGATCTGTCGAGTAACGTTGTCGAAGGCGATTCGCGGGGTGGACTGGATCAAACAGCCAAGCGCGAGGTCCAGCGACTGATGAAGCTGAGGAGGATCAATTTCGACGAGGCACGGCGGGTGTACATGGAGCAGCGTTTTAAAAAGAACGGAATCGGTGCGGATGGTATACCGCGCGATCCGAAGTTTGTGTCATTCTCTTGAGCGCGACGAGCGGGTGTTGGGTGGCACTGGATTGGCGAGGAGTTTAGAAGGTATATTGGCGTATTGCTGGATCTCTTACTCTCGCTTCGGAGACTGTAAGATGGAGTGTTGCGTTGCGCCAGCGCGGCATCTCAAAGTTCCATGGTCAATCACACAAATGGACTACCTCCCACATGGCTAACCGGCCGGGTGTAGTTAATAAGGGGTCGCTCGACATTCACCTGAGCATCAACCTCTCACTTCCCCTGGTGTGTTCAGCCTCGCAGTACATCTCGCTATCTGGTGGTCCCATACTACATGGCATGGCCTGATCGCCTTAGTACATAATGCGGTGCGGAATACCGGAGCTGGGCCATGCATTATCTCTCCATTGAAATCATCTTCGACCGACGTATTGTAGTACCGTTTGAACAGGTGATAAGTTGAAATGTAATATTACATTCTTCATCAACGATGGGCTATCGGCTCCGAAACCTCTGCCATACATATCGTTCTATGAAATGAATTCGCTCAATAGAAAGGATAACCAATCCAAACACCATTAACAATACCATTAACTTTCTCAAGGGACCTATAACCAGGGTCTGATGTCTTCGGTCGTAAGATATGTACAATGTGGCCGCTGTTGAGGCACCTGCAATATTAAATCGTGGGAATTATTGTATGCGAGATTGCTGAAGGTTTTACCGGACCTTCTTGCTTTCGGCCGGCGTATTGGCAAGGTAGCCACGGTCGTCCTCGCCCTCGACGTCTTCCTGAATCTTCTCCATTTCCGTGGTCTGTCTCTCCCATTCTGTTTTGCTGACTTTGGTACTCTTGTTGAAGAGTTCATCATTCGGCTTGCGGTAACTGCCACCCATCCTATCCCACAACGTCGTGAATTGTCCGTAATTGTAATTGAAGTACAGACTAGCAGTTGTTAGCACTGAAGACTGTAGCACGATTGATCATTTCAATAAATGGGACTTACTGGTGCATCGTATGGCAAGCAGCGCCGTTGATCAGTGGTGAATTGGCGTAATATTCTCCATCGTGGATGAAAATAGTCCAGAAGTTGATAAAGACGAAGAGCGCGATATACGCGAACTTCTGGAGTGGGAACAAAAATGGGAACAGGTGGTATGGGATGGACTGTGCGAAGCCGTCAAGTGGATGAAAAGCGTGGGAGGCGTAGGGAGTCGGCACGATCCATTTGTGATGTGGCTTGTGAAGCGTCTTGTAGACAAGCGGGTGATGGAGGCCGCGGTGAATCCAGTAAATGCAAAAATCGGTGAAGAGCACGAAGAAGGGGAACTGGATGATGTTGTACAATGAGAAAGGCGCATCG
Source organism: Exophiala sideris (assembly GCA_000835395.1). Taxonomy (NCBI): domain Eukaryota; kingdom Fungi; phylum Ascomycota; class Eurotiomycetes; order Chaetothyriales; family Herpotrichiellaceae; genus Exophiala; species Exophiala sideris. The sequence goes on along the minus strand of KN846951.1, from coordinate 2,764,192 downwards.
GAAAGACTATCGTAAAGCTTCGAGTAACCGCGCACTTCCGCCAGCATACAGCCAGCAGTCAGAAGAGACATGACGGGCATAGCTTTGTTCGCTTGGACGATTTCCATGCGAACCTGGTTCTTGAGATATTTTGGGTGCTGGAATGTTGTCTTGTCAAACACATAGACGTATGACAAGGAAGCGAAGAGAAAATATAGGGCCACTCCGAAGAACCTAAAGCGTACTTGTGAGTGGACTTTCAAAAGTGGCCAACCTCAACAGTAGGAACTTACCACACTATGGTAAACAAGCTAATAGCTTGTCGGAATATGTTGTCGCGAGGCCATGAGCTGCTGTATGTCCACTGCGTAGGTTCCAAGTTTATAAATTGTGATGCCGGCTCATACATGTAGTCATATTGAGGCACTCCAGTCATTGCTTGCCCAATACTGGAGAAGGTTGTGTTCACGGCATCGGTGATCTTGTAGTGCAAGTACTGAGCTGGACTCGCTGGAAGTACTGTCGAGTAGAAGCGATCAAGGAGCAGAGTGTCTGCGATCTCGAGGATGATATCCATGGTGTGCAGGGCGTGTCGTGAGGCGTCCCTCGAAAAATTGCGAATTGGGATGTAAGCGCGTCCCAAGGTCAATTGCGACTCCTGCTACTGCTGTTGCTGCTGCTGAGGGTGTGACAACGATCCGGCAAGTCAAGCAATCAGACAATTGTCGTCAATGGCGAATCTATTGAACCTGAGGAGTACGAGAGGCGGTCATCGTTGGGGATTGCGAGCTGCAAGTGTATTTGGCTGCGAAAAAAAGAGTGGCATGTTCACGGGTTTAGCGAACCCGACGCCGATAACGGGTCAATCACAGATTAAATGTGGCCCGTGGTGACCCTTAAAAGAAGGGGTGGGGTGAGCAGATGGGTAAACAACTGGTGATCAAGCACCCGTGGAATGCCGACTGAGTTCAGGAACCACGCCAATGACCACCACGAGTTGATTATAAACCATCAAGAGGCGCCGACACAGAGATTTGGGTAAGGTAAATTCCACGTGACTGTGCTCTCGCCTGCGCCTGCAACTGCAAACTGCGCCCTTGCTTGAGTCTTCGGTTGCCATGCATCCTGCCGTCATCACGTTCAACAGCGTCATTTGGTGAAGCAAATTCACAGGGCTCAAACACCATACCAGTGACACGCATACATCTTGCTCACCTCTTCAATTGTCCTTTCTTCCAGCATGTCCCGGTAGACAGTTATCCTTGAACTCGATTTCACACATCGACATGGTCTTGGATCTCGGCAACTGCACCTACTCCGCGTTTTTTATCCCTCTCCGATCCGGCCCATGACTTCTCCAACTAGTCATGGCCTCTCACCTGGTGCCATTGAAACAATCGCTGGCCTGTCTGCAGGCCTCGTTTCCACCATAATCGTCCACCCCTTGGACATCATAAAGACAAGGCTGCAAGGTCAGTAGTTGAGGTTTCCAGGTAAGCAGGCATCAACTGACAATCAATCTAGTCGACACGTCTGCCCATCCTCTTCTCAATTCTTCTCGAGCTGTGCTCCACGATATTTTGCGGAATGAAGGTCCAACTCGTATAGCGGCTTTGTACCGCGGATTGACCCCCAATCTCGTTGGCAACTCGGCTGGCTGGGCTCTATACTTCTTGTGGTACAAAGAAGCTCAAGATGTGGTCCGCAGTGTTCGAGGTTATGCTCCAGGTCACCAACTCACCTCCCTCGACTATCTGTCCGCATCCGCAGCTTCTGGGATGCTCTCAGCCATACTCACGAATCCAATCTGGGTTGTGAAGACACGAATGCTTTCGACCTCGTCTGCTCAGACCGGCGCATACCCTGGAATGATCTATGGCTTGCGGTCAATATACAGAACAGAAGGCATCCGAGGCTTCTTTCACGGCATGACGCCTTCACTATTCGGTGTCAGTCATGGGGCGCTTTATTTCGTGGCTTATGAAAAGCTGAAGTTGTGGCGAAAACAAGTCAAAAAGGACGCGCCACTTTCCAATGCTGACACCCTACTTACATCGTCCATGTCGAAAATTTTTGCCGGAGTTATCACCTATCCTCACCAGGTTGTCCGTGCAAGGCTGCAAACATATGATCCCAGCGCCGTCACGCATGTGCGAGGACCTGGCATGATTGATCTGATCAAACGGGTCTGGCACAATGAAGGCATTGTTGGCTTCTACAAAGGACTCCTCCCAAACCTCCTCCGAGTAGTTCCGAGCACATGCGTGACATTTCTTGTGTACGAGAATGTTCGGTGGCATCTGCCGAGGATGTTTGGAGCACAGGAAGATGAAACTACCGTGGGGGTGGCCGGAACTTCGAACAAAAAGGAGACGTTGTAACGAAGAATGAGTGTTCAATCAGTTCGGGGTACATGCGCAGAGTTATCGGGCTGTATCTGCAGAGAATCGTGCTGCTCAACTTCCTGCCCATGGGTCATGATCATCAGTCATGGAGACACGCCAGGGGAGGTTGTTAACTCCATGGCCCTCCTCACAGTGTCAAGTTGTCCCACACATGTCCTAATCCATGTCGAGGCAATGGTTCAAACATCAACATTCAGTGGGCCGATGTCGTTGGAACAGGCTACCAGCGGCCACCTCCGAGGCGCCGGGCAGGACGCTCCGGCGGACCCCTTAGCTTTTGTTCGTCTACTGGGTACCTGCGAGGTAAATCGAGACGGGATCGCAGAAGCGCAGCTTTCTGGTATCGTCGACCACGATCGTGAAGATGGCATCGGCGCATCATCTGGCTCATTGCGCTTCACTCCCCCAAGTCAATACTTTCTCCACTCAATTTGCATAATAGTTGACGCTGTATGCACGAGCTTTGGGCCAGTCTGCCTCACGACTTCCGACCCGTTCCATCAATCGAGATGATACAAGCAGCCCCATCACTGAGGTGATTTGTACCGATCGTAATACGGGCGGCACGGGCAGTGCACCGGCGCCACCATTCGAAAGGGGTCTCCGTCCGAGATGATGGCTGCTTCCCCTTGCGTATTGCATCACACTTGTTAGTTTCCAAAATTTCTCGACGCTGTCAGGGTCAGAAAAGGAAGTCGGTGTGCGTGTGGAGAATTTCCAAGTCCATGACTGCAACAGCCCAAGAGCCTCTGGTAAAGGACGGCCTGCCTTTCTTGTGGCCAATGATTGGTTCAATTCGGATTTCCTGGTCGATGTGGCCAAATTTGACTTTCTTCTCCAACCTTCGCTGCAGCTTTCTGGAATTCTTCTAGCGGTCTTCTAGCGTCTCTTGGTTTCATCACCACCTTTAGATGGGTTTGGTGGTTGTGGTGGTTGAAAACTCAAAACCGGAAATGCTCTATCTGACATGTCTCCCCTGCAAGCCAAAACCGCCGACATCGTCATCAGCTTTAATCCTTCCACCAGGGGCTTCGTGGGACTTCTTGAGTTCACTTTGGTGCGAAGAGTCTCAGGCATCGTCGTCGCTCGGTTTGCGCTCTTACATCGTGTCACAGGCGCCATCATGACTTTCCAATCCTACCATTGCGAAACCACGGTATCGCCTGATTTGCTCTTACTCCCGAATCATCTCGATCCGTCCTTTTATGATGTGCTTCTAACCATACTCACTCGGTCCGCCGCAGCAGCGCATGATGGTCTTTTCGTTGCGGAGAGCAATCCTGCCGCCGCACCAGTCCAGAAGGTGCCAGCATTCTCGCTAGGCCAAAGCTGTTGGGCTCGACGGCTGTTAGAGCTTAATGTTGTGACACTTTGGGCTACGCATCACTAGCATTGTCCTGCCTTGCTCAAATATCTCCTCTCACGGATACGAATATCTTTGTTGAGTTGTTCGCCAAAACGAGCAGTTTGAATGACGATACACCCTTGGATCACTCCTCTTGTTGTATCCGACGAGCCCCCCGGGAGAGTCTGGCCCAGCAGCCAAATTCATTGAGCTAAGTCACACCTCTCGCCTCTGCTGGGAAAGGCCTCTGCTGGCTTCCCGTCTGTATAACATGCACCAGTCTTTAGCTCCGTACTGATCGCAAAGGTGGGATTAAGTTCGACCAGAAGCTCTTAGGAATCCTTCTAGTGAGTCAAGCAGTCCCTTGCTAACTGCAACCCTCGAACAAAAAGTTGCAAAGTGCAGCTCTCGAAGCAAGGTGGGACCCACTGATTTCAGGATACAGGGGAGATGGTCATAGTGTTGGACGTCTAACTAGCAGGTAGGCCTTTTCGCAGATCCACAGTGGCTTTCGAATGATGCAGGTCAAGCTCGCATGCTTCGCGAGTGGGAGCAGGGGGTCCACGACCAGGTCAAAGGGGAACCGAGGTGTATGACCAAGGGGCGCGTGATTCGACAACATGTGCTTCGATTGTGCTGCATTCCGGACGCAATCTCACACAGGAGTCGGGGTCGGATTTCGAGTCTCAACCTGCATCATCTTCAAATGTGGCTCGCCGGCTCCAAAACGAAATACGACCACGACAGAGGACGAACAATGGCCAAACTAGTGGCCGTTTTAGCAATTAATACGAATGTCTCGGGATGCTATCTGCTTTGCCCTACGACTGGTCCCCTGGGCATCCAGATAGAGCCCGGCACCAACCGCTGGGCAGAAGCTAGAATGACAGCAGGGCAGGGGATGTTCGACGTGCTGTGCAAGGCGTCCAGCCTCGGTTTTCTTGCTTTCCCTGGTCAGCAACGCCGATGCTGCCTGGAGATATGGATCTACCAACTTGCACCTGACCTTTCCACACCTTTTCATGCGCTAGTGGTCTCGTCTTGCCGGCCCATGGTAGCCGCCACTGCTTTCAAATTGGTCATGGAGACTGGCAAGCCACAGTTACAAGTCAGGTTCCAACTTTGGGATCATGGGCTCATCGGCACCCTCCGACGACATGTTAAGAGAAGGAAGATCACTTCCGGATTTGAAATAGTCATGTCTACATCAGAATAAGACTAGCCAGGGCAATGAGCTTCCCATACCGCCAGATGGCCTGCAGCGCATGTTTTACAGGGTCTATCTCCACTTGGTCGTCGATCTCATCGAATGACGTGCAATGATCCTGCACTATGCGCAGACTGACACCTCAAGACGTCAAACTGCGACCAAGCAGCACCCAGGGACACCAATCACCAGCGTCGTGAGATCTCAACGAAGCGTGCATCGGACGTTGCACTGTCACTGTCGCACCGAGCAAGGGCACACCAGTCTCAATGTCAATCCTGCCTAACTAGGTCGCTAGAGGTACGTGAAAAACTGGTCAGGCTCAATACCTTGTGGCAACCGACCATAAGCGCAAGCGCACGGGAGATCCGCAGTTGACAACACGTCCCTGGTGCTTACCTAAACCATAGTCCAGGCAAGGCACAATCACCAGTGGCGAAGGCATCAATCCTAGTGCATGGAGTCAATGCTGTCCTACGCTGCTAGACCGTATCCCACACTCACCTCGATGCACAGTGTAACACGCGATACGAGAGACATATATGATGGAGCCCGCAAAGATGTGGGCACGGAAGACGGAGCGTAGAGGAGGAAACACGGAACAACTCTGCGGGTCGTCATTTCTGGAGAAGTTCACTTGTGACCTGCTACCATGTACGGTGTGTAGTCCGTTGCAACCCGTCCAGTCCAGCTCGTGATGTCCATCTCTGTCTGGGGTCAGAGAAGCTTGACCTCATGAAGAACCCTTGATCGCCGCCTAACATCCACCGTCAAACGTTGTGTGAGCAATGGCGGGGTTGAAGCACACAATCCTACCCTGGTCAGACAGCCCCGTAAGGCATACAGGGACGATGCGAGTCACTGAGACTCATGACGCTCAGACAAAGGGTACACTGCTATGGAGCGAGTGGACCGTAGCCACAATCGCAGACAGACTAGGGAACATGGTGTCTGAGAGACTCAGATTCACGGGCGCCAGATAGTGCCTGTTCATCGATAAACCATTACGACGGACATATTTCCCTATGGCTGTATCTTGAGGCCTGCATGCGTCGATGAGCCGCCTGCTTGAAATTGTCCCAAGACCGCCTCGGGAAGGCAAAACTGTGAAACAGTGACGTTATCAGTCCTCGACTGGACGCCAGGAAAGAGGTGGATGGGGCCAGTGGCGGTCGATCCAGGAGTGTGTATTGTGGACAGTAGAGGCAAAAAAAGCAATGTAGTATTCGTACGGCTGCAAAACGGGTTTTAAAACCGAGAAATGACGAACCAATCCACAGTGGGACCAGCGCAGTCGACGAGGCTGGAGCTTATAAGGAGGAGAATTGGGGGGAAACGGTTGGACGCACGGGGGCCTGATTTACACTTTGCCCTTCAGTGGAGGGGGAATAACGTACTATGGTACAGTACTCGATACTAGCCTTTGCACGGCTTAGGTAGGTACCTTCTACGTATCGGTCTGGTGCTAAACTCGAGTCCTGCATGACTCGTACTCCTCAGTAGTACCAGGGAGGGAAAGCGCCATCAACTTTGGCAGCTTTTAGGCTTATCAAACGTCGAAGCCACCAATTTCGATGTTATCTCAGGCTTCGGTTCAGCGAACGATACCTTTATCTTTTCGAAAAGTCTAGAATATGCCGTACGGCGTATGCCAAACCTCGCTAGATCGATCACCGAAGCGCGCACCAGAAGCGGCATAGAATCAACAAAGTACCGTAAAGTCAATTCAGACCACGGGAAGGGAAAATTTCGTTTCAGACCTCCAAATGCATGCTAATGATACGTGTTACGCTTTACGAAGGCATCGAGAAAGCATTAACATGCGCGGCTGACTTCATTGAGTGATAGGTTTTGGGGGAGGTTTTGAATCTGTCTCTCATTTGGGTACCTAGTAGTCCCAGAAAACGCTTTTTCCACCTGACCCAGAAGTTCTGAGGTAGCTTTTTTCTTGCTCACGCTGAATGCTGATGCATGTAGATGTTGGAGAAGCGCAGTAACGACAGATAGTTTGGTACTGTCCAAAATACGCACACATGTAAACCCCTTCGATGTCTCGCCTTTGCGAATGTAACGCCTGCCCACGGGCCATGCCCAAGTTTCATGCTATTCGTACAACTGCGCGCTGCGCCTCAGTGCCACAGTGAATGGGTATCCTTCCGTAGAAAACAATATGCAAGGTCGAGTAGCATCAGGCGCACAGACCTCTCGCTGCCATGCGTCGGAGGAGGCTCCTTCGGCACCACCTGTAGGTTATGAGTAGACTTGCTGTGTCGTCGGTCTTGGTGATTCGAGGTTTTTTGTCGTCCCTCCAATAAGTATAGGTTTATTCAAGGCTGGTCAGGTGTGACGACGACTTCGACCTTTCGGCCTTTGCCTCGACCTTTGATGCCCTTGTTACTATGTTTGTAGAGGCCCTGGAAGTAATTCCGCAGTTCGGCATCCTCGGGGTTCATGTCATTGGTAGCGAATTGTTGTGCAAGTCGAGCCAAGGTGTCTTTGTGAAACTTGTTCATATGTGCTTTGAGATTTCCGAGCTGTGTAAAGATCTTGCCACTGTGTCCGTCTTCAGTAGCCCTACAGCTATCGAGTATGCATACATACTTTCGGCCGCGGGCGCCAGGATCGGACGAAGATCGCTTGCGGTTGGGCCGTTGACCGATGTGTCGTCGTTCATGGGTGCGAAGGTTGCCCAATTGGGAGAATGATTGTCTGCATGTCGGGACAGAGCAGACGTACGGCTTCTCGCCGGTATGAGACCGTAAGTGGATCTTGAGATGTGTAGGCTGAGAAAATGACTTGCCACAGTCTGCGTGTGGACACAGGTGTTTCTTCGGTTTGCTGTTGGGCTGGGGCGGTAGAAGCTGGATTTGGGAAGGCTGTAGAGTCTGCATGAGAGAGTCGACCTCGGAGTTAACTTCTTGTAATGACGACGATGGAGAAAAGGTAAGAGGAGTGGTGCGCGTGGAAGAGCTTATGACTGACGACAACCGGGGTCGTTCCTGCAGGTCAGAGGATAGATAGCCCGAAGGCGTTTCCGAGTACATCGACAAGCCGTCATCGAAGTTGCCTCTTTCCTCTCCTGCCCAACTTTGAGGAGTCATGGCGTTGGTAGGAGGACTGAAGTAATCCACGCCCGTAAAGTCATATTCGGAAAAGTTGGCAAAGGTATGTGCACGTTGAATCGGTAGCGGTGGCGTGTGAGTAATGGGCGGTGTATGAGTAGGAGGCTGCTGGAATGCTGCGTAGCTATACATGTCGTTGGAAGGTACATTGTGTAAGTAGAAGTCCTGAGGGAAGGTCTGGCAGTTCAGCATCAGGTTGGGTTTGGAAGGAACAGGAGCGGAGGTTGGGATGGAGGTAGGCACCATCCATTGTCTCAGTTGATGCATGTGCCATTCGATCTGGTCGGATGTTGGGTTGTACGCCATTTCCGCCGACTTGCTATTCAGTGTCTTGTTGTGTTCGGAAAGTGATTTGGCGATATATTCGTTGGTTCTTTATTGTAGGCAGTTGTAGTCTGATCGAAGAGGGATCGAAGTATAGGGTAGTGCTGCGAAGCAGGATAGACAAGGAAGTAGGCTACATATCAACTGGAACTCCGCTCGACGAGATAGTGTAGTCTCAGGGAAGGTAGGATGGAGTCCTAATATCGGGAATCCCAGGTCTTGATTGGTTAGGACCCTCAGGGAAGAGAGAGAGAGTGGCTCCGAAGTCACGGCGGAGTGTCTGGGAATAGAGCAGCGGTGCCAGTCTGTTGCAGATGGCAAGAAGCAACAGCTCGATGGGGCCAATGCAACGATTTTGCAGTATAAGTGTTTTAGTTATCAACAAGACAGAGAACATGCCAAAGAGGATGAGATCAGACATGGGGTTTATACCTATCCATCGAAGGATCTCTCGACAAGTCTATTCAGCAAGTGAGTGACCATGGCCAACCCAGATGGGACGGGCCACTAGTCCATGACTAGGAATTGGACTGAAGGCTAGCAGATTGCAAGCTTCCATCAGAAGCATATGCGATGTACTCAAGGCCTAGGGATGGTGTGATGCAGCCTTGCCTGAGGGTGAACAGCAACCAGGGCCTCCATACGCCTGTGCTTACCGTGTTAGGAGTGCAGCAGGTGACAAAGTGAAAATTTTTCTGGATCTGATGCATAGTTAGCGGCTGATAGGAGCGCAAGGTAAGGGTCCAAGCCAGTGAAAGGCCGTGAGATGAGCAGAGGTAAGAGTGTGGGAGAATCGACTTGGGGGCTTTTAGAGGCGGAGAGTTCGTTGCATGTGTGGACTAGACGTTTGGCGGATAAGCGGCAGCGATCGTGAGGTCCATGATCCATGCATGGAAGACAGCTAAAAAATTCGAGAAGCTGACCAGGGGACGGGATCTCGCTGGAGAAGCCAGATAGAGAAAGTCAATTGTTCGCTTCTCGCATCGTGATGACGGAGGCCCTTCCACCGCCAAAGGGAGAGGGTGCATTAGTGTTCTGCATGATGAACGTCGTTGGTATTGGAGAATTTTGGCACCTCGGACCAGTCCCAAATAGGCGAGTCGTAGCATTAGGGAACTCGTGGCTTGACAAGAGACGGTGATCTAGCGAGGATGGGTTGCCAGGGCTGACCCCGGTCCGGCTCTTGCTGGAATCCCCTCCCGTGTCATTCCCACGTCGACGCTTGCGACAAAGAGGCAAAGGGAAGTGGCCGGAGCCGTTCAGGTACAAGCCTTTCGAAGGGAGAACGTTCCAATAGGTGGTATGTGTGGCTTGAGTCGGTCATGTTATCTTGCAGAAGCTGATCTTGACTTATCTTTTGTGCCACTGAAAGGCTGTTCATATCTTTAGCACGGCACTCGCCGGTCTGCAGGAATGAAAATTTTTTCTGCTTCATGCGGACAAGGAGGTGCCATGTTTTGATGACAATGATGTTGCGCCTGATCTTCATGTTCGATCACATGCGACAAAACACGACCCAGGCACCGAAAGACGAAAAGGTTGGCAGTGGTAGACCTTGAGAGGCCATCCCACGCGACCCTCTATCATCTTCTCGGCTATCATAATTTTTACGAAAAACTTTCAGTGAAGGAAATAGAATCACGATGCGATAGAGGCAAGGCACGTTGTGTCATGCTCTTCAGTCCGATGTCTGTCACGGACTGTTTCCTACAGGGTACTGATACTGCAGGGGAGACCTTGTACTGGTATGAGGTCACTTTCTGGCAAGATGGAGCCTGACAGTCGCATGCACCCCGTATTCCACCATAAGTCTTTCTGGAGATACCCAGCGTGGTACCCGGAGCATCATCGACGACGAGAAACTCACACGTTCTAAACTATAAGGGCAGCCACCGCCACAGAGACATCTCGATTCATTCAAAGGCCCGAGCTTTACGTCAGAAATGTTACTGTCTTGAAAATCCTGGTAGTATGGGTGGAAGTCTGGGGCACCAATACTACATATATGTAGCAGTGAACCTGTTTACGGTCAATGATCGCCCTCAATTTCCTCCACTGCGGCGCCACAGGATGCGAACGTCGAGGACGGCAAGCTTCAACCTGACGTTCTGTCTCCAAGGACCCTCGATCAATCTGTATTTCACGGGAGAATACTGCCGGCGTTCGAGCTCCTGCAATGCCACAAGATTCAGCAGTTGATTCTTGCTGTCTCCCACTTGCATGTCGTCTCCATGGAAGGAAATGGCAAAAGACCTTCCCACGGCGAGCGCGCTCCAACACAGTACAGATGCGATTGTGTACATTTCATATACTGAACTTGAGTGGTACCTAGTATTCAGCTCCAAGACAGCCCAAAAGCGGTGATCGAGTCTCTGGCTACTGTACCTAGGTAGTAGTGCCCCAGGCTTGGCGCGCCTATAAGCCTCACTTAGGAGGCTCTAGGGAGCCACTAATTCATCATAGTGTACCTTATCTGCAACCGTCTAGGCACCAAACTTTGATGAGATATCTAGTACCCTTACTTGTCACTTTCAATACCTAGGTAATCACGAGCGTGGACATCAGAGGACAACAACCTAGCATTGTTTGACAGCTGATTCAGCCATCTTCATCCCAAGATCTGGTAGCGACTACGATTGACCTCGAGAGCTTGCAGCACTAAGTACAGACCATGGCAGCGCAAGCAAAGGATGAGTGTCTCATCCAGGCCGCGAAGGAGTTGGGTGACAATATTCCTTGGTGCGAAGAATACGAGAAGATGATTTCTGGCATGCTGTAAGTTTGCCATGCCCTGGAGAATTCTTCGCAAAGGCGCCAACATGTCGTCTTTACCCTCCACATCACACGTCGATGTCCCGCCGCAAAGATTGACTGATTACCGGGCAGTTACGATTGCCTGGATGCGACGCTACAACGAGCACGATTCCGCGTACGAGGCTGGTGTACCAGGTACAATACGTGGTGGCCGCATGACATCCCCGACGCCGACCTCGACTACCTTGCGAAGGAGCGAGGAAAGCAGCTCCGCGGTCATAGGCAAGGTTGGAGATGACGTTTACCTTGAACCTCCGTTATTCCTGGACTATGGCTGCAACATCAAGCTTGGGGATCAAATATACGCGAACTTCAATCTCACGATACTCGATTGCTCGCTTGTCACGATAGGCAATCGAGTCATGTTCGGGCCTAACGTGAGCATCTATGCGGCAACGCATGAGACTGATGTGCAGAGTCGTCGGGATAACATTGAATATGCTCGACCCGTTACGATTGGTGACGACTGCTGGATTGGCGGCAGTTCAATCATCTTGCCGGGTGTGACGATAGGCCAAGGTTGTACCGTGGGTGCAGGCAGCGTTGTCACCAAGGACGTTCCGGCTTGGAGCGTCGTTATGGGTACTCCGGCTCGGGTGGTTAAGAAAGTAACGCCGCTGGATCCCCTACCTGCAGAGCAGACGCCCTTCACTGCTATCGAGAGGATGGGATGATTTCGATCATACGGATTCATTTTTTGAGCGCGCGCTATACTGGGCGCCTAGGGAAGTCCTGGTTGAGATGCAACATAGATGACGCAACGCTACAGCATAGCCTTTGGCCTCAACCAAGACACCCTTCCGAATCATGCATCGAATGTCCGAGTGTCTAGTATGCAGCACCATCGGTAATGATAGGCTTCACCTCAACCTCGATCGGCGTTTCACCAATTCCTCGTTTCTTCGCTTCCTCGATGATGGCCACCGTGGCCGTGGCTCCAATCCTCGTGACGCCAATGGACATGACATACAAGAGATCATCCAGTGTCCGCACGCCACCGGCCGCTTTGATCTGGACGCTCGACTTGGAATGTTTCCGCATCAACTCTAAGTGAGGGACTGTGGCGCCCTTGTACGAATACATGCCGTTGGGCTGCTTGACAAAGCCGTAGCCAGTCGACGTCTTGACAAACGCCACGTCGAGATCCGAGCAGATCTGACAAAGGCGGATAATGTGCTTGTCCTGAAGGTAGTCGTTCTCGAAAATGACCTTGAGTATGGCCTTTCCTGAGGCCGTGACCGCCTCATTGACGGCCCGAATCTCCTCCGTCACATACTCCCAATCACCGCCGAGTACCTTGCCAATATTGACGACCATATCGATCTCGACGCCACCAGCCTTGACGGCCTGCTCGGCTTCGAACACTTTGACTTCCACGGTTGAATTCCCTGCAGGGAATCCAATGACCGGGCAGACTGCCACGTCAGAACCCTCGAGCATCTTCTTGGCGAGCGGTGTTGAGTAGGGTTTCACGCATGCTGTTGCCGTGTTGTATTTGCGGGCGATCTCCAGGCCGGACTTGATGTCCTGGTCCGTCATGGTCGGATGGAGAAGTGAGTGATCAATCATTTTGGATATCTGGGTCAGAGTGACCGAAATCTTGTTTGGAGAGGACATGATGAATGCCCGGTTGTCTCGCTCACCTTGTCGGAGGAGTACTTGGAATGTCGGCTTACAGGAATACTCTCAGCTGTGGTTCCTTCAAGCGGGTATTTGTACCACGTCGTCGATGGGCGTGGCGTGACGACTTTTGATGCTTAATGTCACTGCGGCAATTGGAGCACCGATACCAGGTGTCTGGAGGACGTCGTGATTCATGCGACCCATTAAAGGTGGAATTCTTGGTACTGGCTTGTGCAAGCAACTCAGGGTGTGTCTCAGCCTGTTGCGTTCTGCTATGGTATCACGAGCCGGCCGGATTTCCCTTTTTGGCGTCAGCCGCAGGCTCCTATTGGTTTGCGGGCGGCAGAAGTGCCAAACGTGGATGTTCCGATCGCTGCAGTGGGAAGCCGCGCCGCCACATGCATGTGCGTCTAAGCGTCGAAAACGACCCAACAAGGGCATTTGTAGATTCGATAGAACGACTGACTGTGCCCATCAAAAGTCACTCAACAAGCAATGAGCCTTACTCAAAAGGGAAATTGACCAGGTGCATCACGAGCTGGCTTCCAAGATGTCCAGCCTGCGGACAGCCATGGCATACGACTGATGTATGACGAGGCTCAGGGTGGTCGAGCATTCTGATAAAGGTAGGTTTGCGTTTGAGTCTGTCGAGCGTGCGACAACCTGCTGTTCTTGAAATAACTCCTCTCTCGTTGGTTTCGGGGCAGTAGGACAGTCATAAAATTGCTCTGTTGACTCCGTACGAGGCGCGGCACTTTTGCCAGATCATTATTACACATTTGTAGCACTGAAACTGTCAATAGTCAACGAACGTCTCTAGGTATCCTATGTTGTAACGGCACATGGAAGGGATGTACAGAACACCCTCATAACAGTAGCATGGATATCATTATTCTTGCTTTCTTTTCTGGTTCGGTCCCTCAATGCAATATCAGACGACGCAAGACAACAAAAATCAAAGGTCATCCCCAATAAAAGCGGCCTCCCTGCGCCTCCCCATGACGGCCCTTTGTGTGCCACACCGAAGGCACGCAGCGCCCAATACACCTCACTGATAATGTCAACCAAACATATCCCAATAGACCGAGTCACGGAGATTCCTTAGATTTCCTCTCCTTTTTGATCTTGGACCTCTCGTTATGAGTCCGCATTTCCTCACTGACAGACCTTACCGACATGGTGCCCTGCCATTGCTTCCAACCCACTGGAGTAGGGGTGTCCGACGTGATGCTCGTTTCTCGAACAGACTTCTCCTAAATGCCTTGATGGGCTCCTCGCCAGGTGGTATACTGCCAGATACGAGCCTTCATATCCCCTGATCCGGTAGCGAACAGATGTCCGGTTGGACAAGGAGCCACCGAAATGACCGAGTTCTTGTGTCCCTGGAGCATCATCTGTGCATTACCTGTGTTTGGATCCCAGAACTGAACGCCCCGATCTTTCGACCCGGACATGACCCATTCTCCACCAGGGGTAAGACAAACCGAGAGCACGTAATCCTGCCGAACGTGTTAGCCTTATGAACAGTGATCGTGCAGGGGGAAAGCTTACCTTGTGTCCCTCGAATGTCCGGATGCATTTACCGTCCTTGGCCTGCGCCGACGGGATCAGTCCTCGTTGTGGGGTCAGTTCCCACATCTTGATGGTCTTGTCCAAGCTGCCGCTGACCAATTCGCGTCCACTAGGCGAAAATGCTACCGAGTAGACGCTGTCCTTGTGTCCTTGCATTCCTTCCAATCGTTCAATCAGATATCCACTGGAGCAGTCCCAGACTCGAACACTCTTATCCAGAGATCCAGCAGCCACAAAGCGGCCATCGGGTGACATGGCTACGGTGGTAACACCGTCTTCGATGGACAGGACCATAACTTGTTGGTTCGATTCGATGTCCCAAAGACGGACAGTCTTGTCACCCGATCCCGAGGCAATCAGCCTGCCAGTGCGAGAGAAATCAAGTGAATAAATGTCCTGCTCGTGCCCATCGAAAATGGTTCGGATCTGTCTGGTCTCAATGTCCCAAACCCTAATCTTCTTGTCTTCAGCACCTGTCGCCAGCAGCTTGCCGTCAGGAGAGAAGCACACGGAACGGATGTACAAGTCGCCGTCTTTGTCCTGGACATTTTCGTCGAGCAATTCGCAGACTTTGCGACCGTCTCTAGCATCGAAAATCTGTGCACTGCGGTTGCAGCCTGTCGCGACGTACTTTCCATCATTAGAGAAACGGACGCAGCACACGACCGACTCGTGGACGAGGTTGTGCAAGAGCGTGATGTCGAGCACGCGCGGGACGTTGGGGTTGAAGACGGCGTGCCACTCGCCATTTGCGCCCATCCGCTTCAGATGATCAGGGAGGTCGTCTGGGTTGAGATCAGCAAGAACGTTGCCAACATTGGGATAGTGTCCTTGACCCGGGATCTGATGACGAGGTCCGAGTTGCATGTCGCTTCCTGGAGGCGTGGGACGGGGAATTTGTGGCGATGCTCTGGGGTCATTCTGATATGGCATTGGTTGTGGCTGACCTGGATGCTGTTGAGGTGTAGCAGGTCCTGGACCACCTCGTGTAGTCATGTTTCTGTTCTTTCCAAGACCAGGAGAGTTTGTGGGAGGCTGAGCCTGTGGTCCGTACCCGTTCAAGGTTGGGCCTTGCTGGCCATAGCCGGGAAAGGCAGTCGGCGGCTGAGGAGGGCCTTGAGGTTGTCCAGTTGGTGGGGGAGGTTGTAGAGGATGCTGTTGAGGAGCAGGTTGTTCTGGAGGTGGAGCGAGGCCCGGACCGCCTTGACCTTGGTTGGCCATAATGCCACTGAAAAGGCCACCCTGACCGTGACCGAGGGATGGAGGAGCTTGCGCGGGACCGCTGTGTTGAGCAGGAGCGCCGATGTGGGACTGTACTTGTGGTCCACCACGCAGTTCGAGCTCGTGTCGTAACATGCGAATCTCAGCCTCATAGTCTTGCTTCATCTTCAGCTGATTCTGTTCGAGCTGATAGACCTTGTTGCGGATCAATTCCATCTCTTGAATTTGTTGAGCC
Organism: Exophiala sideris; assembly: GCA_000835395.1. NCBI lineage: Eukaryota > Fungi > Ascomycota > Eurotiomycetes > Chaetothyriales > Herpotrichiellaceae > Exophiala > Exophiala sideris. The sequence continues at coordinate 2,748,345 of KN846951.1, read as the reverse complement.
ACTTGATTCTCGACTTGCTCCGAGGCGCGGTTCTGATTCTCGAATTCTGCCCGCAGAGAGTCGAAGATCTCATTCAAGCGGTGATTTGGGGGTCCAGGAGGAGCGGGCCCCAAATTGGGCTGGCCGCGATGTTGAGTTGAGTTGAACATGCTGGAAAGTAATTGATGCTCAACTAAGGGATCGGCTGTCAGGGGAAAGGGAAGAGTTTAGCTAGAATGTTATCAGCATGAGGTTGAAGAAGATATTGGGAACAGAGTTGCGACGGGTGCAGGTACCTCCAGATCAGGCAAAAAGCGCGCTAGTGGTAAGGGGAGAAAAATGGAAATAAGCTCCTTAACACCCAGGCGGCAAGCGTAAGGGAAAAAGGACACCCGCTGCTGGAGCCGCGAAGGTACGATATGTCGGCTAATGGTCCGAAGTATTGGTGAATAAAGTAATTCGTTGTTGATGATTTCTGTAGCAGATGCCACAAAAGATAAGTGACGCGAAAAAGGGTTGCTGCGAGTGAGGAGGTAACAGGCTGGCTGGTGGAAAAGTGGAAGGTTGTGCCTTTGTGTTCGGCGGAGGGGACGAGCAGCGCCAGAAGCACGAGACGGGTGGAGGAGATGCAGGAGGTGCAGCCGGGGAGACAGAGTGGAAAATCAGGGAGTGGGCAATCGGCATGCTGGACCACGGCCTCACTAGGTTGGGCTCCTCTCTGTCGTCAAGGGAAGTGCCACAAAACACTAACGGGCCTGTAGGTTAGCCCAAACCGACTGGCAGACTGCCGCATGCAAGCCCCCAGGAAAGTCTCCAAGAGGCGCCCAGTGGATGGGTCGTTAGCCTCTAAACTTAGGACGAGTCAAGGCTGCGCTAAGGCCAATTGCCCAGGAGATCCACTGCTTCTGCATATGAGGGGCGTGCACTGGTGGTGTCCTTGCACCTACCATAGTAATTCTTCGGTTGTCATCACCACGTAATCCGGGTTGATGCTGGCACAGTGGCTGGTACCTACCTGGTAGTCAAAGCTCAATGCAAGAGTCTTGTATCAAGATCGTGCACCGCCAGAAAATTGAAGGGAACACAGCGCAATATAAATCATTGACACAATTAAGTCGCAGTGTCACCATGATGTTGATCTTGAGTACATGGGAAGAGGATCTGCCACGGTTTATCGCCAACCACCTCGCCTAACGTTAGAGGCCTAAGGCTTGTCGTTTCTCCACCCCCCGAACTGCATCTTCCGGCGTGCCAATCGGTGAAAACCATGGCGATTCCAGAGCACGGGCCACATCATATCGGCTCCCCTTCTCCGGGCGTGTTTGACAATCGAAGCTGGACATGAGACCTTGTACATGGACTTTTGTGTAGTCTTATAAAACCAGGACAGTGGCCAAAGACGTGTGCGGCGCAGCAGGTTACATTCTTCGCTTGACCTCTACATTGCCTTGCGCTTGAAGCCATGAGGCGATGATGCAAAAGTGATACGACGCAAGACTGAGGGATAACGAAGCTTCCATTGCAGTGCATTGGGGGCGTGTGTGTTATACGAGAAGAACGACTGCAAACGAATGTTAAACAGTGCACGTCGGGAGACCGCTTTTGAAAATCCAAGAGTATGAGAACTCGATGACCACAAGGACATTGACGTCGTCCCTCGACCGTCCGCATAGAGTATACACATACAAAAAGAGCGCTTCAGCTGCCCTTGATTTTGGAGCTTCTTGTCCGTCTTCATGATTCAAAGGTGTCGCAATTGAGAGTATGAGATTTGCTGCGAAGTCAAGATTCTGTCTCCGGAAGGTGCACACAGCACCATACATTTGTTATACAATCGCCACATCGCGCCGTACTCGCACCAACTCCAGGCTTTTCCAGACCTCCGCCCGCCAATCACGTTCTGTTGACTGTTGTCGAACCTTTCTTGTCTGAAAACCGTTGTTGATGCGTCCATGTACAGCATTCTTTCATCGTAGTCCGATTAAGGGATTTCATGATAACAGCCATGTGCAGGCTCGTGATGATAATGTACAGATTGAGCAAGCTCAGAAGGTTGTCTAGTTGGCGAAGGGAGATATCAAACTTGGACAATGTTAGCGGTTTTGTGAGGCGTCCGGCGAATATGGTCATACTTGATCAAATGGGGCTTTGGGTCGCTTCGTGTGTAGCCTGACATCGTGAGTCTATATCCTTGAACACGCTTTTCAGATCATACCCAAGTAGAGAATCAGGGGCAGGTAGCCATAATGCACGACCTCTTTCGTAATATCCATGATCTTTGAGATGCGCTCCTGGTAATGGCACGTCAGACAGCCTCCACAACACGCATCGCAATCGGCGTACCTTCGTCTCCTCCGAGAATTGGATCATTGGGAGAGGCATTTTGAAGAGTGCGAAACGGCGAGGACGAGAAAGGCGAATTAAATGCTTTGAAAGAAACAGCAATGATGCTAACAAAATGAGTTGAAGCTGCGGAACAAAAAAGTCGGAGTCTAAAAGTTCTGGCACGTGATGTGATAATGGCACGCTAGCCTCAAAACAAAAAAAGACGTTCTGCTTTTCACGAGGCTTTCCTCTAATCCTCCTTTTGAGAGCAGAACAGGCTGATTGAGGACGATATACACATTATCAGCATTCTATTCGCAAGGCTGCATCGTCTATCATATCCTGAAGAAATCACGGTGGATCTGCAGGAGTAGAGCACAGTCGACAATATGTCTGGCGCAAGACACTGGGAGCAAGACAAGGACTCGACGATATACATCGGCAACCTTGATGAGCGAGTCACGGATGCTCTGGTGTGGGAACTCTTTCTGCAAGCAGGCCGCATTGTGAACGTCCATCTACCAAAAGACAGAGTCACTCAGAGTCACCAAGGCTATGGGTTCGTCGAATTCAACTCAGAAGAAGATGCAGAGTATGCCGCCAGAATAATGAACCAAGTGAGGTTATATGGCAAGCCTGTTCGAGTGAACAAGGCCAGCGCCGATAAGCAGAAATCTGTCGAAGTCGGTGCTGAGTTGTTTGTTGGTAATCTGGACCCAATGGTGGATGAGAGAATGCTATATGACACATTCGGACGATTCGGTACCCTAGTCGCTGCTCCGAAGGTACGTTTTTCTTCCCCCTGGATTCGATTATGCTAACTTCATGCAGATCGCTCGCGATGACAACAACCTGTCGAAGGGCTATGGCTTCGTATCCTTTGCCAACTTTGAAGCTTCCGACGATGCCATCGCAAATATGAACGGCCAGTACCTTATGAACAAGGAAGTCTCCGTCCAGTATGCTTACAAGAAAGACGGCAAGGGCGAGAGACATGGTGATCAAGCCGAAAGAATGCTCGCCGCCCAAGCCAAAGCTCATGGTGTGCAACCTACTCCCGCCACGATTCCTGTTGGTGGCCCAATGTTCGGCGGCATGCCTCAAACTCCTGTCACTCCTGCTGGCTTCGGACCACCCAATGGCAGTTACCAAGCTATTCCACCACCTGCCCAAGCACGACCTCCACCGCCACAGGCCGCTCCTTTGCCCGCTCCACCAGGTGGGCTACCAGCAAGACCTCCTCCGAGTCAGGCAGGCTATGGTGGACCGCAAGGGTTTATGCCTCCGGGTTTCAACCAGATGCCTGCAGGCTTTCCCCAACAACCAAACGGCCTACCTCCTGGTTTCGCTCCTCCTCCAGGCTTCGGTGGCCCGCAAGCTGCTCCCATGCCACAAGCTCCTCCTGTCGGACCACCAGGAGGCTTCTCTGGCTATGGTATTCGTAAATAAGAGACGGAGCTCTTGTTGAAGGTGTAGGAATATCAAATCTGAGAAAGAGGGTTCTCAGCTATCAGCATCAGCGATAACATAGAAGGGCTGGCATTAACTTCACCAGTCATGGCTTCGGCCACGGTCCTGTGCCATTATCCCTAGAAAACAGCCACCGGATCATTCTATGTCGCGCGCTCAAGTCATCACTTGAATAGGAACCATTCATTCCATCGCACGCATCGCACGACGACAATACCGTCACTGCCTGTCCACAGCGCGCGCCGGCGGAGACAGAAAAGTACAAAAGCACTTCCTCACACCTTCCAGCTCTTCTTTGTTCTTCCACCTCAACCGCCATGACAGATTAGCTTGTGGCTGGACACATTCGATCCTCCACAACACAGCCAACAGACAACAATCCTTTCTCATTACTGAAATTATCTCTCACAAAGCAGACTTGTCTACCAGAATGTCTGAATTGGACTTCAATCAGCTAGCGGCGTATCAGCCAGCTGCACCCAGTGAGCTGATTCCAATGTCCTGCATTCTCGAATCAAACACTAACAGCATTGCAGCCGAGTCTGAAACCGCAAATGCTCCAGGAAAGGCTACTAAGAAGGCTCTAGCAAATGACAAGCGTAACACAAAGCATAAAGTCTTTCGCGGAAAGGAGAGGGGGGTTGAAGATGAGATCTTCGAACTCGTTGGTGTGACCAAAGAGCCTGCTGCCACAGGGCCCAACAATGAGACAAGGTTGTATAGACAGCGCCAGGCGGTTCTCAGCGAGATCCACAACCTTCGAAACCAAGTTCAAATACTGGTTCTGCAGATGGAGGCGATCAACATTCAGAAGCAGAACGTGAAAAGCCAGGTCACCGCTCTCCTCGCGGAGATGGAAATGTTGCGGAGTCAACTTGCTGCTAGAGACAATCACCTCAACGGGCTCGCAAACTACATTGTCCACCTGGAGCTCGAGAACAACAATCTCAAGGATCAAATCCAGGCGCACGCCCAAAGTGATGGTTCGATGGACAACGATAGATTCTAAGTCGTCATCAGCAGCAACAATGTACATGTTCTATCTTGAGTTTCCGGTCGTGACCGCTATTATCAGAACAGTGCACCACAGTGCTGAGTCTGTCGTCGACCGCACCCATCGGTGAGGCAACCTAGGTAGACCACGATATTTCAGACAGGCTCCGCGAGGGCATTGCACAATTACAATGCATCTCATTGACATGCTGTTTTTCTTGGTATGATCCTCACAAGGAACGCGTCGCTTTGAACGTTAAAGATCACCTGCGATGCAATCTGCGCGGCGACCTGTGTCATCGTCGATGGGAGTATCAAGCGGTATATTGATGCGGTTGGAACGTCCAAGATGATAATATTACAGATATCAAGAAGATCTTTTCCATGATCGGGACCATCTCCTTGACGCTATTCCTACCATGGCCATTGCCTATTCAATTCCATCAATGTCATCCATAGTAGCGGTACCATTCTCGCCTCCACCATTCAAACCGGTCTCCGCTTCGTCCATCTTCATCGGCTCATCAATAACCGGGGGTTCAGGGATCGGCTTAGCCAACTCCTCCCGCACCCAACTTTGCTCGACGGCATATTTGCGCTGAAAGACCTTCGCCCACTTTCCTCCCCAGGTCTTGAGCAACTCCTCGTCTTCGGCACGCAGTGCATCGCTACTCTCCATCATTTCATCCTGGTTGCCGTCACGTATACTCACGACAGCATCCTCAATGATCGCGTAGAGGGACTTCATGTTTTCGAGTTCTTGATCGAGAGTCTGCTGGATTTCGTTCTTTTGGTCATCTGCAAGGCCAGGCTGTCGAATAGCGTTGACGATACTCCTGACACGGGCTGCGACCTTTTTGGTCGTTCGTTCCACAAGTTCATAGCACCAAGCATTTGCCAGCATGGTGCCTCGAGCAACATGGTCGATCAAGGCCCATTCAACGACGCTCGAAGGTGTCAGGATTTGATAGTTGAGGAGCTTGTCCAATATGACCACTCCAACCCCTGTTTGATCTTTCCAATAATCCATGACTGAGGTGATGATCTGTTTCCTGCTACCCGCACTGCCCGCGCACATTGCTAGTAGGCGTTCTTTGCATCGTTCTATAACAGCCAAGACGTGCGACAAGGACTTCGATCCGACCCAGCAGATTGAAGTGACGAGAGCGTCTGTTGACTGTAATTCGGGCTCTGATATACCCGATTCAGCCGCCTCTTGTTCGATCTTCTCCAGAATAGGCGTGAACTCTTCGTTGGCCGCTTTGCGGCGTATCAACTGTGCGATCTCCCTGCCTTGTGCGGCGAAGGGCGTCGAATCATCACTGTACTTGAAGTCCGGGACATCCTTCTCTTTTGCTTCCGATATCAGCGCTTGGTAAGGCTCGGGCAAGGTGCCCTTGATTCGCTTGGAGAAACTCAGGCGAATTTCTTTGTCCAACGCATCTATAATGAAGGCTTTTTTTGGATGGACATTAGGCAAATCCACATCATCGATCCTGGAATTGTCAGCAAATCACCAAATACATAAACGTGGAGTCACAAACCATTCTGTCCACTTCCAAGTGAAGCCAAAGTTGCTAAGATGGTGGGCAAACCAATCTAGAAAACGTTGAGCGAGTTCCAAATCCATTCTGTCCACATTCCTATACAGATAACGAATGGCTCGACCCAAGCTAGGGGCAACAGCAGCAGGCGCCAACTTGCAAGCTTCCGTCAGTACTGAGTGATAGTACACCAGCTTGTGCTCTGGTCCAGGAAGCTGCATCAATTGAGAGAAGCATGCGTCCACTATGACGTCTTCGGGTTTCCAGGAAGCCTTGTCTCCAGCAACATCTCGTAACTTGTCGAATGCTGTAGCTCGTTTCACGAAGGTTTCTGCATCAAAGTAGCAGTCGACCTCGATGAGGAATTTAGCTGCAGACGTTCGATTGAAGTCAAGAGCGTTGATTGTGTCCGACAAAGCATCGCGAATAATGATAGCCGCAGGGTCAGATGGTAGGGGAACGGTCTCAATATCCTGTTCACCATAAACAGAAAAGTAAACCTCGGGAAAAATTGGTCGCGGGCCAGTCTGGACAATGTCCGGAACCTTGATCGCAGGAAAAGCGTGCTTTTGGGCGTCATTTAATGCATCCTCCTCTTCAGGGGTTCGACTGCCTCTCCACGGACGCGGTAAGCATGACAACGCCCAAGAATTCTTTGCTTCTTCTTGCATGTGCTTCTGCAGGAGCGCCAGCGCGCTCTCTGAAGACGTCGGTGCGCCAACTTCTGCACTGGGATATGGGTCGACTAGAACCTCCAGTGGGTGAGCTGTCGAGGCGATAATGTCCGTCTTTTCTAGCAGACCGCTTGCTTGAGCCTCGAAGCCTTTTGCCGAGGAGGACATCGTGTAGGGGATGGTCAGGAGGATGATCTTGACGAGTTCGAGGCCCAGCGACTGCAACAAGATCAGTACAAAATGGAACGGAGTGGGATCAATGGGGAACAAACATCTTCAGACGACTTCATCTGCAAATCGGCCGCCCTGGAAAAGAGTTCTTCGAGAATTGAAAAGACGCCGTCTCCTTCAAACATGCCTTGCAGGCAACTCAGGAACCGTATATAGAGCTTGACTTCTCGCCAGACGCCCTGATCCAATCGATTTTGTAGTGCTTCGCCGATCTTGGCCAATACGTCTACGGTGAGCTCCGGCTTATGAATGTTCGCGAGGAGGACAATGGCGGCAACGAAAGGGATCTTGAGCGGTTGTTCAACAATACTAGCACCAATCTTAATATAAGTCCGTACTTCAATAGCAATGTCTCTTACAGCTGTGCGACAAGATCCACAAAGCCCGTGGTGAGGTCGTGGTCGAAGTAGTTCTCGGCGAGCGTTTTGGCAATGATGGCGACATCTTCCTCTGCTTTTCGGATTGGCTGCGAGCACATCAGTCTCCTGTAACAGGGCCATAAGCGGGTAACTCACACTTTCAGCAACGGAAAGAACCTGTTTGCGCACTGTAACGGCCAACGGTTCCTCATAGCGGCGGCGCTGTGGACCGCGACGATCTTCAAAGTCGTCATCTAGAATAGTGTTTGAATCAGCGGTTGTTCAAGCCCTTTCCATGAATGTTCACACCTCTATATCTTCTCTTGCGGTTGTTGAAGTGGCCGCCTCCGCCTCCACCTCCACCACCTCCTCCTCGCGGACGACGCCGGTCGTAGTCAGCCATCAAAGGGATACGCCGATGGGGTGATTCTCAGATATAGTTGAGGTTTGGGTGACACGTCATGCAATTGGGGGTTGAAGGTGAGCGCAGGTTGTTGCATGCAATTCACGTTTGGAGAAGCCATGAAACTTATCCTCAAGTCGCGCATCGTCCGACTAGCGGCTAAGTTTAAGGTACTAGCTGCTGCAGAGGCAGGAATTGTCGATCTTGGCATCACCTCCGCAAATTGAGTGACGCCGCAGCAATCGCAACTGTCAGTGCAGTATAGGTTATCACAGGATTTCTAGTTCAAGCATTCGTACTGTGTAGTAATCGTCTACAATTCAGTTCTGAATGACATGTTGTTATTTTTGAGGTCTTGTCAAGCCTCCAAATTCATCTGGCCGAGGTCGTCTAAGCGTGTCACCTCTTACAAGATGCACACCTTAGAAATACACGAACAGCTGTATATCGTCTGTTGCATATTCCTTGAGCACCTGCCTTTTGCCCAAGATGCTCGAGCTTCCTGTTCAGCTTCTTTCCTTCCCTTTCACGCTTTAAAAACACATTGCTTGGCCTGATGACGAGACCAGACTCATGTCCGGCCAATAAACGGTCAAATTTTTCGTAAAACGCTCAGCCCTAGCCCATATGGAAGGTTGGTCGGAAGGACCTCCAGCTCCAGTCTCTGACTCGCATTGAAAAGCCCGTGTTCTCCATGACGGATACCTTCTCTGATGCTAAGATATCCATCTAGACACATGATGATTGAACGCCAGCTGTAGAGCGGGCGGCGTCCTTTGCATGGACGCCAAGAGACATGCACGTATCGATGAACAAGATTCCTCTCGGACGTGACTTCGTAAATAATTTGGCACTGTTTGCTGCGAATCAATCAAGACGGGCCATCATCTCGTCCTTGGACAGCGGAGTGAAGTTGTCCAGGTCGAGCCCCCTGGAAGCTAGCAGCGATCGTGCATGTGGTGGAACAAGCTTGCTGTTGAGGTGAGGTGCGATAGAAAGTTCTAGTAATTGAGTCAGCCAACCAAGCTTAGTTTAGGAATATCTCGCAATACGCACCATGTCGAGAGAAATCGAAGAGAGCTGGAAGCTCGCGCGAAGCACCGCCAGCATGTCTGGAATCCGGCAGACGTGTGTTCGGATCTCTCAACTCGTCGAAGAATGGTTGACACATTGCGTCGATAGCTGACAATCGTTGTGTAGGGGTATATTCCAAAAGAGCCGAAATCAGGTCAATGGCATCAGGCGAAGCCTTCCGAAAAACCTTATTGAACGGGTGAGGCTTGATCTGGGGGAATTTGTGCTCCATGTAATTCGGATTCATGGTGCGGATCTGGTCTCGAGTTGGAGTACCAAGGACTTTGATTATCTCGACGAGTTGGTCAATACCCGATTCGCCGGGGAACAGAGGTTGACCCAACATCAACTCTGCCATAACACAGCCAGTGGACCAGACATCTATATCCCGTCAGTAAGACACCGCCGAGCGAAACGTTGGAATACATACCAATCTTGGTTGTGTAGTTCGTTGCACCGAAAATCAATTCAGGTGCGCGGTAGTATCGAGAGCAAATGTAGGAGACGTTTGGCTCATTTTCAACCAGTATCTTCGCGCTTCCGAAATCGCACAGCTTCAGCACGCCCGTGGTCGGATCGAGTAGAAGATTCTGCGGCTTGATGTCTCGATGGCATATTCCCTGCGAATGGATGTAGGCCAACGATCGGAAAAGCTGGTAGATGTAGAGTTTGACCTCGAGAATGGGCATGGTAGTCTTCAGTTTATTGAAGTATCGGGATGCTCGGTAGACAGTCTCGGGGACGTATTCAAGGACGAGGTTGAGGTAGACTTCATCTTTCTGTTCGGAAAGTGTCAGCGCAACCTGCAAGACGCAAGCATGACTAGCAACGTCTGACTTACCCGCTCTCCGTTCGAGTAGTAGAAGGCCTTCAACTCGACAATATTTGGATGCCGCACAATCCGCATAATCTGCAATTCACGGTTCTGCCAGAGACTGTTAACAACTGCGCAAGAGTTATGCAAAGCACAGTAATGTTCACCTTGAATCGTTTGTCTTGAAGAACTCGCTTGATCGCGGCATCTTCTCCACTTGGGGAAAGCTTTGTCTGGAAGACCACGCCGAATGATCCATTACCAACAATCTTGCATTGTGTATATTGCATCTCTCTTGTCTCACCGGTAAGGCCATCCTGGACCTTTTCCCTTACTACCTCTATTAGTATGCGTCAGCGCACGTGCCCAGAAGACAACACTGGAATTCCGACAATTGTCGAGGGGGTGAGAAAAGACATACCGCCCATGCGCAAGCCAGAGAATACACCGCCAGGCCTGTTTTGCGACATCGTCGAGTGCTAGGGAAGTGTGGGATCCACCTTGGCGACGCAGAGGTGATCCAGGGAGACAGCGACGAATCTGTCCAAGTACAAGCGCAAGGAGGAAGTGTACGGTGAGGACGTTGACGATGAGTGGATGTTGAAGTGAGATGTCGAATAACCAGATCGTCGATGTTGCAGATGGACCTCGAAGGCGGACGACGCAGGGAATTCGAGGGCAAAGAGATGGTCGAGGATTAGGTATGCAGAGACGTGCGGGAGCAGGTGAGGGTTGGCGGAAGAAGCGCTAATTTCCCCACTTTGCGTAGCTGAGGCTTTCGAAATGAGGTGTGGGAACTCTGGCGACGATGATGGAAGCCGGGGTTGTGTATACAAGATCTGCTATCGTAGGCACACGGAGTAGTTGCAGAGCGTCTTTGTGTCGTAGGATGGATAGAGTTGCGGAGGGAGTGCAAAGGTTGGTATTTAAAGATGAAGTTAAGTGAATTCTGAGGTAGGTGAAGGAGTTACGAGGTAAAGTTGAAACGGATTGAGAGGGCGCAGGACAGGAGGACGAAGACTGCGGTTTGCTTTTTCCACCTGCCAAATCCACCTTTTCGAAGTGTTTCGAGGAAGGCAAAGTGCAGCAATGCGGGCAGGTGCAGTTGTGTCTTGATAAAGGAATAATAATAGAAGTTAACAATCGACAAGCAAGACTGACTGACAGCCAGAGTGTTCTGGGGGCAGGGTTATTAGTTATTAAAGGCTTTTTTTATTGTTTGGGGGGTTCTTGCTTAGTGCCTGCACACAACTGCAGGCGCAACGCAACAGGGCCCTCAAGGCCACAAAGTTATGACTGCATTTTGACTGCAAGCATGACCACTTCTCACCCCGTTTCTCTCTCACGACAGTCTAACAATTCCATGAATGAGCACGACCGATTCTAAAACACCTAGCTACATCTCTATATAGTCAAGGCTCTGCAAACGCACAAAAGCAATCGCCATGAAATACTCAGGTTCCTCTACTCGCTGACGACTTTGACCCCTCAGTGCCATCCTGGCCGTCACTATGCGGAAATGGTTGACAACTCGAAACAAGTCTGGGCAGATCAGGCGTGAAGATCGCGCTCAGGGGGGCAAAACTCAAGGGCAAGAACAGGAGGAGGATGAGGCAAGCAGACCTGCATGACCTGCAAAAAGAGCCAGACAGGGAAGAAAGAAGCTGGTCAGATGATGGACCACTGCCCCTCACTGATCAAAAGCCCGCTGCGGGTTGCATGATGTCTCCATCATGCTGGACTCTGGGCTCCATCGTCACTAAACAGCTTTGGCAGCTGGGGAGTCCATTCACATCGTTCTATTGAAAAATATACGATCCACCGCTACCGGCCGCCCGTTCGAAGCTTCAACAGGACTCGTCAACCAGCCAGATTTCACCGATTTGTTACGAAAAAGAACACTTCCCTGAAAACTCTGCGGCAGTATGTTTGGCTTTCTGCCTAGTTGCGGATTGCACGTAGCGTCTCTGGGTCAAGAAGTCCCTTTCCACGTGCTCCTGCAGCGGCTGACTGGCGACAGCCAATCGTACGCCTATGCCTGGTGCTTGGACCATGCCTCGCAGGCCTGTGTCCGGATTCGAGTTCCCCTGTCCCTATGGCTAGACCTCGAACGTGCCACAGCTGTAGTAGCGAAGTGAAGCACAGAGCCCATATGGTCACGGGCGCCGGGACAGGATTTCGATCATGGCTATTCTGCTGCGTACACAGATCCAGCTTGACGGTACACAAGACACTCATCTCACCTACGGATGTTTGTATGATACAGGATGCTCTCACAGGCATGGCACGGGCACTTCTGCAGCAAGGCGGGTCGCTTAACGAACCAGAGCCATACAAAACTGTGTCGTTCTGGGCTACTGCAGTGCCATCAACGTCATCCGACCCTCCCCTAAATACTTTCGGCTATCCGGATTCGAGGAACTAGCATGCAGAAAAAGCACCACACATAAGGTATGGGCGAGGAGAAAAACTCGACCCAGATGGAAGCCCCTCGATGCTGCTCCGTGCTTGGAGTCCAGGAGGTTCAATTCTGAAAGGTCCCTGGCGGGCACGAGTCGGAACGTCCGCCGGGTTGACAACTACCTATATCTACGTACCTTGCAGTGCGGTACGCGATATTTCCTACTTTTGGCAGTCTTGCCGCTGTCAAAGCGAAGCAAGACCAAAAAGTCGGCCGGGCTGGATCTCACTGTCTGACCTCAGCCTTTCTGTTGCTCTCACAACCAAAGTCAGGCTCTTGATAGAGTTGTGAGGCGCAATATCAGCAAGTCGACCAAGGAAGCACGGGACTGCAATCTTGCAGCACATGCAAAAAATGGGTCCAGGGCTGACCAAGCCAACCACAGTACATTTATCTACGACGCCCACACAGCCTCTCTGATCCCTTGCAATCCCTATTTTAATTGCCAATTCAGGGAGCTAGGGTGCAGTGCAGTCTGGTGATTGATCCATCTGTAGATCTCGACCTATGCCCGCCTAAATCTAGCAACAAACTCATATCTACACCGTACCACCAGGCTACAGAGAATGATGTGCATGAAATCCAATGGGACACGGCATTCAGTGAATAAAATGTACAACAACGCCGGGTGCCTTTCCCAGTGACAGATGCGTTGATTCTGTTGGAGATCTTGCGATATAACACTCCGCCTACGTTGCAAGTCTTTTGCAGCCTGCACGGAGTACTATGCATAAACATGGAGTATATCATAGGGTGTGTCATCCACTGGAGCTAGCCGGCCTTTGGGCTCGCCTCACCTTTTATGCATCCTGCAAGGTTATTCCGACTCACTGGACTTCGAGCGAATAGTTGGAGCATTTTGATGTCCCCCTGCTCCATGGCGACTCTCGTGGCCGGGATCCTAAGGTTCTGAAATCCTTCATCCGCACGGGAAGAGTTTGAGATCGTTGACGAGGCTGTCGAGATTGATTTTCTGTGAGAAAATCTTACAGGCCGGATCAGTTTCCGGTGTTTGATTGACTTATTCGTTGGCTGAGGTTGAGGCGCTTCCCAATGCCGCCGTTGCAGATTCCAACCCCAACAATTTGAGATTCTGCCCTGTCCTTGGTCCTGCATTTTTTCATGTGCGTCGAATGTAGTCTGAAGCCAATGCCAAGGATCTCCCAACGAAGGCAACGCGGTCTCTTGGAAGAGGTGAGTGGAAAGATGACCTACCTGCACGTCCTTCATGCAGGAGCACACATCCGGCCACTTATTGTGCCAGCTGGACAAGCTCATGCATGCACACAGCAAAGAACCCCTGCCGTTCGGATTCCTTCACAAAACTCAATGGCCACCTCTGACTATACACGGATCAGATTGCCCGGATGCATTGCTGTCACGGAGAGTCCCAGGTCGTTGCCGAAAACATCATCAAGTCCGAACAGCTATGGGAAGGCTGGACAAGGCGCTTTCCTCTTCCTCGTACAGCCTGGTGAGGTGCATTGAAGAATGGCGACGAAAGGCTGGTGCTTGGTTGGCGCTGGGTTATGGAAGCTGTCCTCCACCTGCGAGTGCCTCTTTCAGACGCACAAACAGGGCAAAGGAAGGTGAGACATCAAGGCGGAAGAAACTTCAGAGAACAATCAAGTGTGTTGGTACAAGCCTTCTATTATGCAGTATGGTAAGTGTCTGATTCGGAGTCATCGACACGGGCTCTCCGCGTTCATCAGATCTCGTCATAATCCCCATGTACAATAAAGAGGCCGGGCAAATATGCCAGCGCAGATCATTCCTACTTTTCCCCCAAGGTATGCCAACGTTACAACAAATGTAGTCAAAACGCCGGTAAGGTAGCTGTTATGTGGGTGACTTTCCGCTTATCAGAACAAGTACAATGACTTCTGTACGGAAAGGAATCCTGTCAAGGTCTGCTGAGGAGTGAAGAGGATAGTAAAACAACGTCGAATACTTTGAAGGGAGAGGCCCCTAGTGCCTCGAGGATGGGCCTCAGCATATCCTGGAGTGAAGAGCCTGATCTCTCACCCGCTATTCGAAAAGTTTAGATGGGTGGTGGGAGAGTGCTTTGATTTTCGGGTCTCTGGGCGATCTCTTCCAGTTCTTCTGGCGCTCCTTCCAGAGAGACTGCGAGACCGAGTTTGTGGGTATTCTGCAGAAGACATGTCAATATACGCAACCACTACTAAACCAATATTGGGTCACTCACCTTCCACTGATCGATCTCGGCGGCAAAAGTCACAGTCACTGGAGCTGCGACCCGCTTCTCCAGAACGACACCAAACTTGCCAGCACTGTCAACCTGCGCTCGGTACACAGCCGTGCCAAAGGTGTACTTGACGCCCAGGGTGGTAGAACCTTCTCGACGTATATTTCCGAACATGCCAGCACCGCCCATGCCTGGTGCAAATTGTAATTGACAGTCCGCACCGGCCTCGACTCTTTCAGCCAACTTTCGCCAGTATGATGCTCCCAGGGATCCTTGAGCAAGGTATTGTGCACTAGCAATCCAGTCTGTTCCCCTGTATCTTGCGCAGTATGACACAGCAGTCTCAGGCTTCGAGTTAAGCGCGGCCCGTTGCCAAACACCTTCCAGACCCACCGATAGCCTTGGAGTCAATGATTGGAGATAGCTGCCGATGAAGATACCGGTAAGTCCGCCATCGAGGATCGATGGGCTGATAGCCTTGACGGAAGCAGAGAAATCATCGCCAGTGTACTCGTTGTCAATTTGTATCATGGTCTGGGCTTGACGAGGATCGATCGAGGTTTGCGTCTTGGTCACGAACTGGGGAGTCCATCTCAGATTGCCCCATGCCGTCAATGACTTGTCGCTCGAGTAGGCCGCTTGCATGAAAACCTAGATTTGTCTGGTTAGCTTGCGCATTTGAGGACGTTGAGGGGACGCATATACACTTGAGTTGCCATAGAGAGCCATCAACTGCCATGGTGGTAGCGCCTGCGATCCCATCGCGAAGCCATGTTGTAGCCGAAAGAGAGGGTTTATGCTGAAGACTTTCTGGAGATCGCAACGCAGGCCGGAGAACATGAAATTAGATAGGAGCACATCTTTCTGAACTTCCCGCGCAATACCATCAACAGTACCAGGATTGTCGAGACCAAGGAGTTTCCTCCTCTCCTGAAGGTTCGCGTAGGTGTCTGAGATGGCTAGGGAGAGAGCATTGTCCGTCAAAGAAAAAGATGATGCCGACTTCTCTTCTACTACCACGGCCATCGTTTCTGGCGCAGATGATCTGCGCAACCTCTTTGATCGGTGTGATTAGGACCTCCCAGCGATAGAGAATCCGGCGGGACGAGGTAGGAAGAGGAAGGGGAAGGTGGATGAGCAGGTTGATGCTCTCGTGACTTGAGATTTGTTTGGCTGGTCAAGACAGCTTCATCACTTTTGCTGGCGCAGGAAATCTGAGAATCATTACTAGCTTGCCAAGTCCGAGGCGGATACTAACTCTTTTCGACTGGGTCTGTCTGACAAGTGTTGCTTAGGCGGAGCTGCTGCAAAGGTGGTGCTGTCAGACCAACGTCATTCTATATACTCCTTCGAATCCCGAGTCTTTGCCTCGCTATCGACCCGATCGGCTTCTCAACGTAACTCGATAATAAAGCGGGCAGATCACTATTATACCTTTACATAACGGTGGAAGCTCTTATCTGCACCGGACCTCGCTCGACTAAGGCATAAGTACATTCCACACTTCGCTGTCCATGTCTCTGGAACTTCTCGGACAGACATCTGCATTGGAAGTCTGGCATCTGCCGCTGGCCCGAGGCTGGAGTTGAAGAATCTCTTCCCAGCATCGTGGTTCATTTGATCACTTATCGCCAACAATTCGGTTCTACTTCACAACATGGATACTCTACTTACCGCTGACTCGGCGGTCAACTCGCCCCGCTACAGGCGGAAGTCGAGTACGTTCGTCGATGCCATCCACGATCTTCCCGAGAGGGGAGAAATGGCACCGGCTCAGCTCTACAGCACAGAGTCAGGCCGACTATTCCATGCGGGCCGCATTGCGATTGCTACAGTGGGTCTTCCTGCGCGTGGAAAGACACACATCTCCGTGGCACTTGCTCGGTATCTACGCTGGCTGGGAGTCAAGACTCGAATATTCCATCTCGGCGACTACCGAAGAGAGATTGTAGGCCAGGGCAAGGATGTACCCGACGACTACTTCTTTGTCAATGCTTCCGCCTCCTCTGTGTTACTGCGACAAAAGATCCTCAAGAAGTGTCGGGAGGACATCTATCATTTCCTCAACCACGAGAATGGTCAGATCGCCATCTATGATGCTGTCAATCCTCTTGCTGCCGGTCGAAGATCTCTCGCCAAAGAATTCGCCAAGCACGACATTAAGTGTCTCTTCATCGAGTCTAGCTGCGACGACCAACGGATAATCGAGGAGAATGTTCGCAGCGTGAAGATATCTTCACCAGACTATGCTGGCTGGAACGAGAGCGATGCCGTCAAGCACTATCTCAACCGCATGTCAGCTAAGATACCTCATTTTGAGACCATGGAGGAGCCAGATCTCGATTGGATCAAGATGATCAACGCCGGAGAGAGAATCGTTGTCAACAACACCAACTTTGGATACCTCTCTCATCGTATTGTGTTTTATCTGCTGAACCTACACATTAAATCACGACATACATACTTTGCACGTGCCGGCGTGACGCTGGAGGAGGAGTCATTCAAGGCTGACGCTTCTTTATCTCCTCAAGGAAGAGAATACGCGAGGAAGATGACGGATACATTGCTGAAACATCGAGAAGAGGAAAGACGTGCTATAATCGAGAAAGGCGGTCCGGAGACGCCACTCAAGCCACTCATTGTGTGGACGTCTACGCGGCGGCGAACTGTCGAAACATCCGCCTTTTTACAAGAGAAGAATTTTAAGGTCAGGCAACGATCTCAAATGAGTCAGCTCAACCCTGGAGTATGCGAGAAGAAGTCGGAGCGGAGGATTCGTCAGGACTATCCTGATGAAGTGTTAAAGCATGACTTGGATCCTTACCACCACAGATTCCCGCGAGCAGAGGTATGATAGCGAACGAGACGTGACGTTTTCACCACTAACGTTGCCAGTCTTATCACGATGTCGCAGTGCGACTCGAGCCCGTCATTCTCGAATTAGAGAGAGAACAGAATGATCTACTCATTATCGCTCACGAGAGTGTACTCCGTGTTCTCTATGGTTACTTGATGGCCTGCAACGCTGCAGATATCCCCTTCCTCTCCTTTCCTCGAGATGAGATAATCGAGGTACGTTTGCTGGCTGACAGATAGACATCAAGACTGACCTCAGACAGATTATTCCGGCAAGCTATAACAATGAGGCCAAGCGCATCAAGATTCCGGACCTTCCACCAGAGATAATACCTGCCTCCCCCGAAGGCATAAAGGCGCCTGCACCACCAAGCGGATTCGTGACACCTGTGCCGGGTCTCGGGAGCGGCATAGGAAGTCCTCGCGGCGTGGGTCGAGGTTCTGGGACACCGGAGCCGCAGGTATCTGGCGTGAAGACGCCGGAGGATGCTGAGAACTTGGCAGTGAGGATGCACGATGTTGTATGATTGCGTAATCGTCCGCGATGGCAGCACCGACGCCGCAGGCTGATTGAATCACGACGATACTAGAGGTTTGATGTGTGACGTAAAGGTGCCATTTAGAAGGGCATTATTTCAGCCGCCATGCAGTGTAGACACGAAGAGAATATTGTCGTTGTTGGCGAGCTCGTATTTATCTTCACCTTCGAGTTCCCAATCCGAGTCATTGATCAAGACGAGGATTCCTGGGCGACTTGATACTTCGTCAGCGTCGGTCATCATGAACAAAAACACAACTTTAAACGTACACTGCGCCATCAAGGACGAATAGTTCCTTTCGCGAATCCTTCATGAGGTGCTCGCAAATGTAGCGTACCAGGTAGCCCACTGTAGGTGCGTTGCCGTTGTCTGCATCTTTCGACAACGACACCGGATGTTTGGTGATGTTGTCGAAGAGCATCTCTAGGCCACCGCTGGTGTACTGTCAGAAGAGCTAAGGGAGGAGAAGGAAGTGCATACCTGAATTCGACGGTGATGTTGAATTTTTCTGACATGACTCCGGCCTCGCTGCGACAATGTCACCTCAAGCGCATCAAAATTCTAGCCTAGAGAACTTCCAAGTGCCTGCGAACCTGGCATCGACTGATCAGGGACTGTTCCCAGATGTATTAAGCTGGCCAGACTCGAAATCTACTTTCCTGTCCTAAGGCCTTTTTCGCATGGATGGAGCCTGACCAATCAGAAGTTCCACTCAAAAGTACTCTACTCATCACTACTCCCGCGAAACAGCTTTCCATAACTCTAACTTTCTTTTGTCTTCACATGTTTGATTTGAACCTGGAGGTTGTCACCTTTGGAGATGAACTAAAGTATAGTGATCAGATATCATGGTACGCAGCCTCATGATGCAGCCCGAAAATCAGCATCCACATCAATCATGGTGTCTACCATAATAAATCTCAGCCTTATCATGGGAAGGGAGTGTCAGCACCTGTGTTCTTTACCAACGAGGACTGAAAGATATCACCCCATGTGACAAAATCCTCGCCCACAAGCACACCCGGTATAATTACAGGTGTCCGCACCTAGGTATCGAACGAAGCCACACCATCTATTGACTCGGATGGCGTGGCAAAGGCCCTGATTGGCGGCCTAACGGTCGTCCGGTCTCCTACAGAAGAGGTTTGTGTAACACATCCACCTGTCCGAGCGCGGTTTGCCTCTTTCACCGGTCAATGTCTGAGACCGGACCCTGAATTGGGCTATATCTTTGATAGGGCATTGCCCCTTCGTGTTCTCAGCATGCCCATGCGACGGCTCTAATCTGTGCCGGTAGGCTTAACCTCTGTGGACATCCAGACTTCCACCGCCGCCAGGCTGCATGCTGTGGGGTATGGCACTTGTTCTTTAGATGCGGTGCACAACCTTAACGCTCCCACGCATACCATCAATGAGGTCGCACTTTCGACGGAGATCCGCCAGATTGCCCCGACAGAGACATTGGGGAGGAGCCTCAGCAGTGCCTTCCTCGATTTTTGATTGCGCCGCTGTATAGGCGAGGTGGGGGCTACACAGCCTGAGGGTAGAGCCAAGACTTGAATACCCATACAGTGATAGGATATAGCTGGAGGATTCCTGCTTAATCTGGCACGACAAGCCCCCTTTTTAAACCAGGATGGTTTCATGCTACACTTAGGTGATCCAGACGCGGCTTCTGCACCGCCTCTCGCATGTACAGTTCGATACACATACCCAGACGCAGGTCATCTTACCCTGCACATGGTTGAGGCTGAAAAAGGGCACTGTCGTCGGTAGGCTATATTAGCCCATGGTCTCGTCCCACAACCATGCCGATGGAAGCTTTCGAATCCCCAAACTTGTGCTCCCACCACCATGGAAAACGACAAGAGATCGCACAGACTAAACGATCTGTGGGCGCGTGTTCGAAATAAAAGCAGTCAAACGAATTTGGATACCGATGTATGGACGGAGAAACTCCTTTTGTCCCTTGGTGTGTCTCAACAGCGCTACATCACTTTTGCTTGCTCACGCTTTCCAGATGGAGGCGGCATCAGAGGCCTTTCAAGTCTCTTTATTCTGCGAGCCCTAATGGAGAGGATTGCGCAGATCGAGCTGGCAGACCCCGAGCCTGCTTACCACAGCTTCTCCCCAGCAGATTACAAAGATCCAAAATGTAGGAGCCCTCAGACCCTATCCAATGGGAACAGAGGCAAAGGTACAAATGGTAGGCCGGGATCGGACATGGATCGTCCGGCATACAAGTACCTGCCCTGTCACTATTTCGACTTCATTGCCGGTACTTCTACTGGAGGGTAAGTGTCAAAGAGGTATAATTGACAAAACTGACATTACAAGGTTGATCGCAATGATGCTCGGAAGACTTCGTATGACCGTAGGTCACTGCATCCAAGAATACACCTTGCTTGGTGGCGAAATCTTCGGAAAGCCAAGGATGATTAATGCAAGATCGTTTCCCTTCTCGAAGAGTGGCAAGTACGAATGCGAGAATGTGGAAAGGGCGGTCAGAGATGTTGCGAACATCTATAATCCCTCTGTGCACTCTCAACCTTTGCACGACGTTCCACTCAAATCTCCGGAGAGGCTCTGCAAAACGTAAGCACCAGACGTAGTGGCATGTTGTGTTGCAATATGCTAACCACCAGCAGGATGGTGTTCTCCGCACGAGGCGATCAACCACAGACCTATGTTTTCCGCTCTTACGACCATAAACGGAAGGGAGATTTCGCGGAGCAATCAACGCAGCTCAATCCTGGCGCCGCTCATACTGAGTCTCTTCCCATGATAGCCAGAGCTACTTCGGCTGCTCCAGGATACTTCGATCCACTGAAGATAAACAATGTCACCTTTCTGGATGGTGCTGTGGTGACGAACAACCCCACGGAAGACGCGTTTCACGAAATCAATTTGCTCGAGGGGAACAGGGTCCCAGTACTCGTCCTTAGCGTAGGAACAGGGGAAAAAAGGAAGAGGTCCTTCGAAACCCTGGAGAAACGTTCGCCGCACTGGGGCTCGTTTATCTCCCATCAGATCAACTACCGGATCGCGGATTCTCAGGCAGCACACGAAAAGATGATGCGCGAGAGGAAGAAAGAATTCGAGTACGAGAGATTGACTGTGAGTCTCGATTTCGGCTTGGGATGGATGAAGCTGGACGAGTGGAAGAGGCGAACACCCTCAAAAAACACCGCTAATAATACAGGAAACATGCTAGAGCCATTTACCAAGAAGCATGCATATTACCTCGAGAAGAAATCCAAGCATCATGACACAGTCGAATTCCTGGAGGACAGGACCAAACGATATCTGGAGAGTGTCCGAGGCCAGCTCGATGAACTCGCCAAATTCCTCGTCAACAAGAGGAGACTCAGGAGCAAGACCGCGCAATGGGAGCACTTTGCGACAGGTGACATATGGCAATGCCCTAAAAGCCATGATTGTCCAGGGAGTCCCTTCGATACTCGGGAAGAGTTGCGGACTCACCTTGCCAACAAACACGGTAACAAATCAGTCACTATTACCATGGCTTGCCGAGTTCCGTACTGAATTGCGACCTTGATGTTGTAACAGAACTTAATCAAGGCTGAGGGGAGTTGAAGTTGGGCTTGTTTGATGATTGAGAATCTATGGTTTTCCGATCACTGGCATGTCAAGGAGAAGGCGCTATTAGTCCGCAGCTGAAGGACCGGATGCTGACGAAAGCTTGGTGAGGCAGAGGAAATGTGCTGGTCTGACCAAGATGGATCTTTTCTCGAAGCATAGTCCTGAATACAATGTACAATCGTTGAATCTTGAATACCTTACATGCGATGCGGCAAGGCTGAGGTCATCAACCAATCATATGGA
Source organism: Exophiala sideris (assembly GCA_000835395.1). Lineage (NCBI taxonomy): Eukaryota > Fungi > Ascomycota > Eurotiomycetes > Chaetothyriales > Herpotrichiellaceae > Exophiala > Exophiala sideris. Next base: position 2,726,571 of record KN846951.1, on the reverse strand, counting down.
ATACCCAGAATTTCCCTTGGCAAGGCTCCGTGCAAGTCTTTCCTCTAGTCTCCAGATCTAAAACGATTCTGCTTTTTTCGATCAATGCCTCCCGTGATTGAAGACGAATACTACACGGCCGGCGGCAACAGAAATACTGCTGCAGCCGACTGGTCGGTAGGTTCTGGCCTTGTGAGCTTCGGCGCGGACCAAAATGTCGCAATCTGGTCACCATTAAACGACTCAGGCAGGGGAGTATCATCCATACTTTCTGGACACACCTCAAAAGTTACGGCACTCAAATTTCTCCCCTCTTCAAATAACATAACAACAAGTGAGATCTTGGTAACCGGCGCTGCTGACGGAGAGATTCGACATTGGGAAGCAGGCGAGCGATGGAAATGCGTGGACAAGACGACAGCCCACGATGGTAGCGTGAACGCGGTCGCGGTCTTGGACCAGAGCAGCATCTTTGCAACAGGAGGTGCAGACGCAAAGATCAGGCTATGGAGGGTTGAGAACGGAAAGCTTGTGGGACTGTCAACTCTCACTCTCAAACCCAGGTTCATCCCACTTACGCTGGCTCTGGGCCCATTCTCCGCCGCCACAGCCAACGACTCGGCCTTTCTGGTCGTTGGAGGCACACGCAACGATATCCAAGTTCATTCCATCGAACACCTGTCGACGACACCACAATGCAAGCTCTGCGCAACCCTGCCTGGGCATGAGGCATGGATACGATCGCTAGCACTGACACCGGTCCCTGATAGCGGCTTCCTCTTGGCGTCTGCCAGTCAAGACAAATACGTTCGGCTATGGCGTTTTCAGTCCGGAACCTCCGCAACCGCAACGAAAGTCCTTGATCCCAGCAATCTATCGAATGGAACGAACACTTTATCCGCAAAGGTTCAGAGCGTATCTGCGGGTGAGGAAAAATATTCGATCACCTTTGAGGCACTCTTGCTCGGACACGAAGATTGGGTCTACTCGGCGGCATGGAGTCCTAAGTCGTCAACACCTCAGTTGCTCACGGCCTCAGCAGACGGATCTCTCTCAGTATGGGAGTCCGACCCAGTATCAGGCATCTGGATCAGCATTTCGCGCCTAGGTGAAATCAGCGGCCAAAAAGGCGCGACCACGGCAACGGGGTCAGCTGGCGGCTTCTGGATGGGACTTTGGTCTCCCGATGGCGAGATGGTCACTTGTCTAGGCCGGACAGGAAGTTGGCGACTATGGAAATACAATGCAGAGTCGCAGTTCTGGACACAAAAATATGCCACTAGCGGCCACATCAATTCTGTGAACGGTATATGCTGGTCGCCGGATGGTAGCTACTTACTCTCGACGAGCTCAGATCAGACGACAAGACTACACGCTGAATGGAAACGAGGCGAGAAACGAAGCTGGCACGAATTCTCGCGACCGCAGATCCATGGGTACGACCTGAATTGCATTGCCACCACGACGCCTCATCAATTCTCCTCGGGAGCGGACGAGAAGCTGCTTCGTGTGTTTAACGAGCCTAAGGACATTGCGTCCATGTTGCACAGACTCTGCCAAATTCCATTACCAGACACAGACGAGCAATTACCGGATACTGCTGCTATACCCGTCCTGGGGCTGTCGAACAAGGCTGTAGATGACACTGACGAGCCAGCGGATACCCAAATGGAAGGACTCGCGGTGACGGACGGGATGGGTGCGTCACTACTTGATATCCAAGAGCCGCCGACGGAGGATCTCCTAGCTCGTCATACTCTGTGGCCCGAACACGAGAAGCTTTATGGCCACGGCTACGAGATCTCGGAAGCCGCCGCTCCTGTTGATGGCAGCGTGCTTGCAACGGCGTGCAAAGCAAGTTCCGTGGACCACGCTGTCATCCGTCTTTACGACACGAGCAGTTGGAGCGAGATCAAACCTCCTCTGAAAGCACATTCTCTTACCGTGACCCGGCTTGCACTATCCACGCAGCCAGCTGGGTATTTACTCAGCGTCGGGCGTGATCGGCAATTCGCCGTGTTCAGGCGGTCAGAAGACGATGGGGGCTCGCAAACGTGGACTCGCATTGCCATTAACAGCAAGGCCCACTCACGTATGATCCTGGACGCTGCATGGCTGGAGAACGGTAGACAACCAACATTTGCGAGTGCGGGACGAGACAAGGTCGTCAAAGTGTGGGCTGCTGACCCGAACAGCGAGAACGTCGAGTTTGTCTGCAAGGCACAAATTACTCGCAAAACTGCAGTAACGGCACTGTCTGTCTTGTCTTGTGGTGGTCGGTACGTACTTGCCGCTGGTGAAGATGATGGGACGATCTCTTTGCATCTGCTGAAATGCGATGACAATTTTGAAAACGTCCAGGTTACGAGCGCCAATGTGGATGGACATTTTTGTCCGTCAAAGACGATTAATCGACTGGCCTGGCGCCCAATGAACACGAATCATGACAAGGTCGGGCAATTAGCGATTGCTTCGGCAGACGGCTCGGTGCGGATACTGAGAGTCGACTGGTCTAGCTGGGCTGCATGAATTATACAGCAGATGCTTTTTCTACCTTAATAATGAATGGTGTTAAGACCAAATCTCTCTTACTCCCAGCGCCGTCAATGCATATGCATATACTCACAGGTGCTCAGGATCTTGTTGAAGATCTGACGGGGTATCAATGTTGACAAACGACGAGCCCACACGTCCAAAATATACTCCGAATGTGACGCTGCCGTTCACTCGGGTCTATTTTCCTGCCCATACCCGCCCTTGCCCTCTAGATTCTCATAAGTCTTGTCTTGCGCAGACTTATCTCGCGGCCCCCTCTCCGCAAAGTCATCCTTCAACCACTTCAACACTAACTCCCCAAGTTTGCTGTTTCCCGTGTTAGAGTACCCATCCGTCTCGGCGTCGAATTTCGCCATGGGACCCCACTCCTTCACTTTCCCGAGATGCATATGCACCAAATGGCTGGGCCAGCCAACGAGGTTGTCGAGAATGTGCGTGGCATACACGATAGTGGCGCCGCGCCGCTCCGTCTCGCCTCTGAGCCAATTGAGGAAATTGCTGCGGCTTAATAGATCCAAATCGACTGTGATTTCGTCCAGCAACAATACATCCCATGGCCGGATGAGGCCCATCGCCAACTGGACACGGCGGCGCTCACCGTCGGACACGGCATGCATGCGCCAGCGCAGATCGATATCGAGGATCCGGACTAATTCATCGCGGCGGTCAGGGTAGTATGACCCGCCGACAGAATCCAAAAGGATGGGCACAGCGATGTCGGTGCGGACGATGGGGTTCAAGACCCATTCTAGGCCCAGGTATGTGACGCCTTCGAGACCTGCGGAGAAGGGGTCGACGCCGCCTATGCGAATTGTGTGGGCGGGCGCAAGGCGTTTGCCGGACAGGAGGCGGAGGACTGTTGTCTTGCCTGCGCCGTTGGCGCCGATGAGTAGTGTGCGGCTTCCTGCTGGGAGGTCTAGAGTGATGTTGGATAGGCCGGTCGAGCCATCGGGGAATTTGTAGCCAAGGTTGTTGACCTCGATGTCGGTCTTGGTCACCCTGCCTTGGATGTTCTGGGTCGACATGGTGCAGATCCTGAAGTTTTATCTTTTCGAGTAGCCGTATAACAAGACTGAGAAAGGTCGATCGAAGCTTGAAGCCTAACGAGTGTATCCAGGCTGATATCCTTCACCCCTCCCGCAACACCTTGAGTGACCTTGAATGAAATACTTTTTCTCCGAACCTTGTTACACCTGATCGTTCTAGAAGTCGTAGAAGAAAAGTAGTGGTCATATACGTCAATTTCTCCGGAAATGCCTTGACTCGATTGGCGCTCTTTGTTACACGTACTATGGATCTCGGAGATGCCCGGTGTTTACCAGTTTTCATCTTTGACATCGAGGCGTCTGGTTCTTCAACCAGCATAATGAATGGCGCAGCGCAGGGCAAGTCGAGTAACACACGATCAATTCATGGTAACGAGACTTGGTCTGCGCTTACTTTCCACATATAAATCACTTAGTTCCAGAAAGTCCACTCACCCGACATCCTACAATATCTAAGAAAACGAAGGCCTGAAACTCCCACAGGACCAGACAAAATGCTCAACATTGGGTATATCTCTTTTTGAAAAACCGACTATCTATGGTTTCAGTCCTTTAGGACTGTTGATCGTGATTTTGTCCGCCATCAGCCCTGGCTCGTCCATGCCTCCTTCATTAATGCGGCAACTTTCACAATATTACTTTCCGATTTCGTGCTCTCTTTTCAACTTCGCCCGGCGCGCCCGCTCCAAATGCAGTCATCAAAACAATGTGGCCCAGTCGCCCAAATCTGTGGTCGCTGCAAGCAATTTTTAGTTTCATGAATCGTGAGTGAATAATGATCATTGACAGTAGTTGGCAGGGAAGGGCCCCTTGACACCTCGAAGCTCTCCTTGCCACCAGTCATCAGTACTGTCGGTTTTCTTCAAGACTCTGATCCGGTCTCCTTCGCGGAACACAAGATCACCCTCGCCCTGACCCTCAAAATCGTAGAGAGCCGTTACAAAAATCGACTGCTGCGATGGTAAACGCGCAGGTGGAGGTGGAGGCGGACGCTTCTTCAGAGCATTCGCACCTGCCGTCCCAATGGTAGCAATCGACGCCGAAGATGCCTGCCTGTCCCTAGCAAAGTAGTCTGTGTTCGGTGCGGCCGGAGCAAAGGAAGAGGGAGGTGTTTGATTGACCGATTGAGATGGGGAGGGACTTGCCACAGTCTCGTATGGAGTAAGTGGGCTAAGTAGGGCACTTGGTGCAGGTGATGTAGAAATTTTGGGTACGGTGTCGTAGTTCGGGGACGGAGGCAGAGCCCTCGCTGGCGAAACAGATTGAGTACGACCGGAAAATGCGTTGGCGCTCGGTCGACGATAACCATTGACAGGGGGTTGTCCATTCTCCTGAGCCATTGATGCCTTGACGGCCTTTCCATTGGCCAGGAACATCAAAGATTCAGCCTCGCGCTGCACTGATTTGAAAGTATCGGTCCACGTCCTGATAACTTCATCCATAGGTGGACTGGGGGAAGGGAATCCTTCTTCGGTGCAGTATCCATGGAGCATCGTGTAGTAGTGGCCCAGTAGACCATTTTGAATTTGTACCTGCGCAGCAAGGAAATGTGGAAGCAGTGAAAAGACGGATGTCAGCAGTCGTGGCAGACAGTTTCTTAAATGTTCATCGGCAGCCGAGTATGCTTCGGTCGCCGCAGCGAGGTCCGTCTGAGTTTTTGCAAGAGCCGCCGCGTCTCGATCAGAGCGTTTCGTCTTTTTGAGAGCCGAGTCCACCCTGCTTTGGTACCTTTCATAGTCCAGCTTCCGATCTTCTCTTTTCTTGATCGTCTTTCTTAACGTGTGAAGGCTATCTTTGGCATCCTGAGCCGGTCGAATCAGCCTATCGTCAACCTGACCGAGATCTTCCGTGAGGTCTCTCTTCAAGTCTGCATATTCCGTCTTTATTCTGGCGGCTCTACGAAGAAGATGTTCCGGTGTCTCAACAGGTATGTGGCCTTGGTAATCGTCACCAGCCCCGATGATGGGAGAGTATAGGGTCTCTAACTCCTCGAAAACGCGGTGTTGATGGGTTAGAATGGATATCCACGACTCTTTCCATTGTTTGGAGGCTTCTATGATCTTCTCGCTGTCAGCCGAGAACAGTAAGGCTTTGTCAGGCCAGTCTTACTTTAGTTAACAGTTTGTCCGCTTCTTCAAAGTCCTTGAGGAGAACCGAGACATGTTGTTCGTCTGCACTTCTCCTCATATATTTCCCAAAATGCCTCTGAACAGTGTGCATTGTGACGGCCGGGCGAGGGCGGCAGGCCCATCAAGACAGGGGACAGTCGATAACTTGCGAGGTCCAGCACGCCAACGGTGAGACTGTCTCTCCCAAGATGGTATTGCAGATTCCAGGGCCTTCAAGATGCAGGGTTTCGGTGATACGCTGAGACAATGGAATTGGAGTTGACCAAGGGATTGAGGAATTTGAGCAACGAAGAGAATGGAGGTGGAAAACGCATTGAAGGCAAAGACCGACCTGCAGCCTTAGAACATGTTGATGAGGAGACTCATGCAGTAACAATCGTCAGGGAGGGAGCGACAAATTAGTATTAGCAGAGGATCAAGAAGATCAAATCTGGCCTGCGTTGTCCAGTCGTCCAGACCTAAAAGTTGGACCTTTTGGACCCTCTGTGACCCTACGCAGTTTGGGAACTTTCCAGCCTCAGTCGACGCGCGTTTCACTTTCCGCTCTTGATAATGCTTCGAGTCGCATGTTTCTCCCCTCCACTTCTATTTGACGAAATAATGACAGCCGACATCTCCTTCATTGGCCAGCTTATACATATCATGTCGCTGACCACCTCAGCTTCTGACCGTGATCCGTTGTGATCATGGTTCTCCGGAACAACCCCAGTCTTACGGTCGCCGCAACCCAGAACACAGCCCCCGTCCACGAGTTCCGTTGCCTGTATACTCGAGACCTCCATAAAAAGGCCAAAAAATGGCACGATGGATCCCTACGGTTTCACACATTCAATCGACGCGTCATGGTGTATGATGACGCGAAGAATTACATTGGAGACCTGCACTACAGGTTGGAGGAGGAGTTCGGCGAAGGTGTAGAAATACAACTGGACCGCGGAGTCAAAGTGGAAGTGGGTGAACGTCTGGGGGAAACCGAGACTGATCTGACTGGCATAACATTGGAAAGGCAAAGGCCAGAAAAGACCGCGTCGCAAGCCAGACATGCCGTTCTCGCGTCTTGTGCCATTTTATCAGGACCATCTCAGAGGCCTAAATCGTTACTCGAAGTGCTGGGACCCTCACAAGGCCGGCTAGGCCGCTCACGGTTGCCAATGCAGTCGCCTTATGAGCAACGGCACACGTTCCCCCGGACTGGGACGACACAGCCATCTCCGAAGAAGCGCAGACTCTCCGCTGACAAAGAAAATCACTCGGAAGAGGTTGTGCAGCCGATCAGGCCTGCTCCGGCTCGCTTACCTCAGCCTGTACAGGCCAGTAAGCCTAGTCGAACTCCAAACACCCCCGTGAGTGTTGCTAGGAAAGCTCAAGTGGTGGTGGACATCTCATCAGACGAAGATACAGCTAGGAGAGTTTCACCGCCACTTCGACCATTACCATTGCCAGCAGCAGGTCTAAAGAAACAGACCGCGAAGCGACAGCTCGATCCCCACGCAGTGGCATCGGACCAAGCGCGTTACCAGGCGAAGGCAACTGACTCGAGCACGAGGTCTGCGACAGTGTCAAACTCGAAAGCCACAACGCGACAGGCACCGAAAGTCGCCGTGAGTGTCGCCTCCAAGAGCACTCGAGTGTCCATTAATCGTTCTGCACGTCTGCTGCTAGCAAGACCAAAACCAAGGTCCACGCTGAGACTCTTCATACCTTTCACGAAAGGCCAGGAGAGGAGGTACCAAGCGACCAATTCGCCGACGGCATCACCTTCTCAACACAATGCAGACCGACTGTCTTCTCCGCACCAACCTCTGCAGCTAGCCCATGTTGACGAGCCACCCGGACAGAAGGATGCAGGTCCTGCTGACGATCTGATCTCCAACTCACCCCAAGCCAGCGTGCACCCCAACGAGGTTGCGGACTTTGACTCGAGCCCTCTCTTTGTGCTGGAAGAGGGGAATGCAGTGGAAAACCCACCTTCGCCGATACCCCTATCAACGCAAGAGGAATTCCCCGGGCTCGTCGCTTGGTCACACCACGCGGAACAAAGTCAGACTTTTGAAACAACTGTTCCACCTCAGTCCCAGCCTAACGATGGACCCGCCACGCCCGAAGACCTTACTCATGGGGGAATAAATTCAACACTACAGTCCAGGTCATCGCGTGCCACTGGTCCAGCGAATGATCCACAAGAACTTAGTCCGACCGAAAATGCAGCAGAGCAAGGCATCTCTACAACGCGAGATTTCAGAAGGGTCTTTTCTGAGAATGATGCCATTGAGGAAGACGATGAGGAGGATCTGGGGCAAATCGCAGGCCAGATCGCCATACAGGCACGAAGTCCTCTACAATTGTTGAGCAACCTTGCAACAAGGCGGAGTCCTGTCAAGTTGACGAGCCCATCAAAGTTACAACGGTGTGCATCCGACACTGCCGCGCTAGATAAAGCAGTCGACAAACAGGGCGAGGTGGAGATACGAGAGAGGGGCAAACACGAGAAAGGACCATGGACTATTGAGGAAGCTTTTGTTTTATTCGACTGGTGGCCGTCTGAAGTGACGAAACCTGCATACTGGGCTGCAACGGTGGACAAGGCTTCGGACGCCACAGTCGTACCAGGAGCCGCTCCAGCATATCCAGCTATCATAACGACAGCACGACAGTTCCTCCGTGACGACGTCAACGCGCTATGACATTACGAGTCATGATCTGTACGATAAGTAAAGTAAAGTCTACTATAATCAAGATTACGAACTTGTCGATTGGAAAATGAGTAACATTTTGTTGATTTTACCCTGCAATGAGGGTTTCTATTTCTGGACGATTACGTGCATCAAGAGCCCCTGAATTTATGCCACAAAAAAGCTTGTCAAAGCTTGACAAAGCTTGTTTCGGCAACGCGCTCCACAACGCAGAAACTTGCTGTTAGCGTGAATCCCTGGCGAACTTCGAAGTTCATGAGTAGAGACAACATTATGTACTCTTAGAATGCCCCTGAGCAGCTAATGAGTCAGCGAGTCCCTTGTCAGTTCACGAGGCCAGATCAATACTGCTTCCACGCGGGGAAGCGGCCGTCCGTGCAGAGTGACCGTAGTTACCGTTGCTCAAGATGCACCTTCCAAGCTGCTGCGCCGAGGAGCTGCAGCTCAGCATGACAACAGCAGTCGTTGAGCACTGAAGTGCTATCCTGAAAGGTGGCAGTCGAGCTGTCCTACTTCGCCTAATGGTTGTTGATTCGAATCGTGGCGAGTCATGTTGGGCTGGGCTTACATTCCGGCGCTTTATGCATGATCACTGCAGTCGAACATGCTAATATTGCTTGCAGTCTCTGGTCAACCTACCTTTGTGGCCTATCGCCCGGTCGAGAGACCTCCTCGAATTGATTGACAGCTATATTGTTGACACGAAGTAGTCAAGAATAGCCTTAGCGAGTGGAAGGCGGGCACACTTGCTCGGCATTAACATGAATCATCAACGAGAAACAATGCTGCAATGGATGAAAGTGCGCGTACTGCGCAGAAGGCTGTGCTTCATCAACGCCATGGGGTTTGGCAGGTCTCAGAGTCAACGGCGCTCCCTGGCTAGTTGATGTGGCAGGGCATGTTCCTCATCGTTGAACTGCTAACCTGAATCCTCGATCATTGTGGACTGACGAGCCAGATCAGCTTCACCTCACTTAAGGCTCACTTGACCTTCACTGATCAAGTATGAGTGACAACAACGGCTCACTATACCGCACCAGGCAAGGCTGGGATCTCAGGAAGTGTCACTGCCCGCACAATGAGTTTCGATCACGGCTGCATACTTTGCCTCGCCTCATCTACTATTCAAATTGACTGTGGGCTTCTTCACTCCTCAATGATACACTTACCTTGACAGCGCTCTGCGCTTGACACCACCTTGACTTGTCTTTCACAAAATGTCTGTACACTATGATGCACACTTGTACGCCTTGACACCTATCGCGGTCACACACAACAGCGATCCTCATAAACCGCTGGCCGCTAAGGAAGGTCAGGCGCAGTCTCTATGGTCACACCGATGGGCCGCTGGGGTGCAGGGACCCGCGCTGCTGCGGGACAAGTTTTGCTTGTCAAATAAGATCACGGATGGACCATACAAGCGGCTGAGCTTCCAGCTTCATAGCACACACATATCCTACCTTCAACTTCTTCTCCACGACTTCACGAAGCCTCACTCGGACGACAACAATGCGGCGCTTATCAGGTTGAGCAAAGACTCGTGCCGTGCTTTGGAGGTTCACGAAATCCAGCAAAGCCATTTCGAATACCTTTCCGGGGAATGCGTGGATGATTCCTACGAGTTCTTTCACTTGATGTTTATTGAATACCGACCAGATCTCGTGTCCAGTGAGAGATTGTATGTTCAAGAATCTACATCGCATCAGACTTTGACGGCTTTCTTGAAGTCCGCTGCGATGTGTGGTCTTCTCATAAAATGTCGGACTGAATACGGCTTCAAGACAAATACCGCGGCTTTGACTGGTAATTTCACTGCTGAGATAGAGTCGGATCCGCTGTCCAGATGGATCTCGGTCTTGCAAGGTCATACTGATCTCAAGAATCCCGCACTCAAAGATCGACTCTCAGTTACTCTTCAGCGGAGGACCTCCTTCTTCCACTGGGAAGATTATAAAAGTGTCTTGGGAGTAGGGGCTGCGATAGTGAGGGAGCTTGTCGAGGACAAAATCACGGAACCCATGGCCTCTCCGGTGATATTCCTCCATCATCCAGACGCAAAGAACGGGAACCTTATCGCTCTGTTTCAAGTCCCAAAGCGACGCCAGGAAGACTTTGTTCCAGGAGAGAAGGCCTCAGCATCCTTTCGTCAAGGAAAAGTAGCGCAGGACGGTGACCAAAAGGCACACAGTTTTGAAAGCTCCGATGACGAGCAATCATCTGAAATTGGCGGCCAAGAGTACGCTCGTCGAAAGCGGTCGCGGCTGCCATGGGACGTGAAGATCATCCGGCCAATACCGTCTTCTGGAAGAGGAGTCTGTACCGCATTGGTGCAACGTCGGAAGCACAAGGCGACGGGCAAGTCCATCGACACTCAGTCCATTCCCTTCACTCCTCTAGGCGTCGAGTTTCGAGCAAATTCTGGTGCTTTTCGAGCACTGTTCGAAAAGTCCGAGATGTCTACTACCATGATACCAGACGTCCGGCACAGTATCTTCTGCTACGTCTTCTCGGCTCTCAGGAAGCTCGACACCCGAATGCATGTCGTCACGGGAGATTCGGTAGACAAGGCTTTGTTTGAAGTTTTGCTGGGCAACAACCTCAAGGCTGTGCGTCAATTCAGCATGTACGGGACATTATCGAATGAAATGTATGCCAACGAGCAGGATATGGATCTTAACGACAGCCAGAAAGGCGCCATCAGTCTTGGACGTAAGGCGCCAGCAGGTTTTCTCATCTGCCATGGTGGTCCGGGCACTGGGAAGACGCATTTCGTGATCCAGGCTATGAAACCTTTCCTTCTTGATGCGGAAAAACACCATCGGCTCCTGCTAACGTCAGCCGGAAACCGTGGAGTCGACTCGATGGCCAGGGGCCTCAATCGACTGCTCCAGCAGCTGATCAAAGCCTCGAAATCAAGTCCGAAGAGGTATGTCATCCGTCTTCACAGTATTAAGACAGAGTTGAGTATCCTTTTGAGAGATGCTGAGATTCTGAGAGGAAAGGCACTGGAGAAGAAGCAGAAACGGAGTCCTGCGCCTGCTCAGGATGGTGGGCGGTCTGCGAAGGGAGCTTCCAACGCGTCGGAGAAGACTCATCCTATTCTTGAACATTGCCAAAACTTTGCAGCATGTAAATTCGAGGGTGTGCAAGACGAAAGAGTTCAAGACATAACACTGTCTCTTGGTGAGAAAATGCTCGAGGTTGTGGGAATAAAGAGCGGCCCACTGTCAGCTGCTGCACACAAGTTCGAAGGTTTTCTACGTTTCTATTCGAGATACAGCCAAGGGGAGTACTTGTCGAACGTCGAGCAGGCAAAGTGGGATCTGGACATTAAAGAGCTGATGAGATACACCATCGCCCACGCTACAGCTCTGTGTTCCACCGTCGCTGGCGCAGCTGACAGCTTAGTTGCAGAAAGTTACAAAGATGCCGGCTTGCTTGTTGTGGATGAGGCTTCAAGAGTTCCTGAATACCAATGGTGGCCACTCCTGGCTTTCTACCCAAATCTAGTTGGCAAAATCATGGTGGGGGATCCTGACCAGCTACCACCACACATCGAGACAGACAAAATGGAGAAGAAGCTGGACAACCCCTTCTTGCCGCAGCTGCAAATGTCCCTCCAGGGTAGGCTCCAAGCAGCAGGTTTCAAATCTGCCTTTTTCACAACGCAGTATCGTGCCGTTCCCCAAATTGCAGCAATATACAACGCCGCTTGTTATGGGTCGCGACTTGAGAACGACCAGTCCACTTGCGTGTCACATCGTCAGCTGGCCCAAGACATCTGGAGACACAATGGTCGAGGTAAGACTAATGGCATGGGCAGCAGTGTCGTCTTTATCGATGTACCAACGCCGAAAGCCAGGAGACTCGAAAACGGTTCAAAGTTCTGTGCGGCTTACGCCATTGTCGCACTCCGGGCCTTGGAGGATCTCCTCCTCTCTGGCTTCGGCACTTCCACAAAGCCATGCCATATTGCCATCCTGACTCCATACAAAGAGCAGCAGCGGATTCTGCAGATGGCGAAGACTCGAATGGCTGCTGCAATTCCTGAAGCAGCGAATGTCACGATTGAGACCGTCGACAGCGTCCAAGGCCTTGAGTACGATATCGTAATCGTGGATCTTGTGGCGGTGCGGAAGCCCGGGTTTCTAAACAAGAACCGCCTGAACGTGCTATTCTCACGCGCAAGATGTGGGCTCTATGTTGTTGGCAATGCAAGCGCTTGGAAGAGCATGATCTATGATGACGCCCGTGCGCTTAAGTCGTTCTGCAGTCAGTTGATGCCTTACCGCCATGTTGCGAAGAAGGATATGTCATCAAGATTCTTCGATTCAGATGTGTTGGCGAAAGATGCGAAAGACGAGTAGTGTTCCTGGAGCAGAGAGCAGGTCATACAGGGCGTCCACGGCGGGCTTGGAGACAAACATTGGATATGTGTAGCCGGGACAGGCTTTCCTTGGTGTAGAGTTGGAATATTGGATAGGAGAGCTCGATTACACATCTGCAAGGGCGACACAGAAATCGGGACACGGCTTTTGACCGCGAAATACTGACATGATGTCAACTTGTACTTAGCACTCCAACAGGGCTAACAAAACAAGACAACCAAGGAGCCACAATCTTGTAAGACGTACTTCATACCGCCTCAAACTGACTTCATCGTACCCATTCCATTGTCTGACACTCGGCAGTGGTCCTGCGACCCCGTGTCAGCTCGTTACCTCAACGAATGTAGTTTCTGCCCGCACCGCAGTTCGTCTTCGCGGCTGAATATAAGAAATGAATTTAGCCGGCCGCCGATGAAAGGTTGTCAATTGCCTGTTCCAATGCACACTACAAACGGGCATCGGCTTCCAGCCCGTACATTGCCATATTGCCCATCCTTAGAGTAAGGTAAGTTAAGGATGGCCATTATGTCTTCAAAGATCGTTTTCGAGATCACCCGACTCGACATCACACCTACGAAGAAAACGCCATGGATCCGATCAAGGTAGGCATCATCGGTTACGGCTTCTCAGTCAAGTGTTTCCATCTACCATTCCTCCTCTCCCTCCCAGAGTACAAGGTCGTCGCATTCTTCCAGCGTGCAGAGGCCCCAAAAGATCCTAAATCTGCTGAGTCTGGCTCACATTGCACCGTCGACCACCCAGAGGTCAAACACTATCGTACGGCCGACGAGTTCTTCGCCGACACCGATGTCGAGGTCGTCATTGTGTGCAGCAAACAGGACACTCACGCTGAGTATGCTGAGAGGGCTCTTTCCGCCGGGAAACATGGTACGCCACATGTCATTTCGCATCCTCATATCTGACATGTGTCTGACTAACCTACCCCAGCGGTCGTTGAGAAAGCATTCACCAGGACCAGCGAGGAGGCCGACCGCGTCATCAACCTGGCCAAGCAGAAGGGTTTGATCTTGACGGTCTTCCAGAACCGAAGATGGGATTCAGACTTTCTCACCCTCTCACACCTCGTCCGCCAGAACGCCCTAGGTGAGATCAACGAAGCCGAAATCCACTACGACGTCGACTTCCCCTTCTGGATGCGTGGCATGACAGCGAAAAAGTACACGCCCGGCGACGGCTTGATGTTCGGCCTGGGAAGTCACACCATCGACCAAGCCCTCTTACTCTTCGGTCCTCCAAAGTCAATTACCTGTTTTCTCCGTGTCCTTCGCGGCGTCGACAGCGAGATTGAAGACTCCTTCACACTGATCCTGCAGTATGATAGTCCACTCCTCGTCACCGTCAAGACGAACATCGCATCGTGCATGCGTGATCAAGATCAGCCAAAGTACTTCGTCCGGGGGAGTAAAGGGTCTTACGTCAAGCACGCCACATGTATACAAGAGCAACAAATCTTCGACGGCATGAAGCCTACTGACCCGAAGTTTGGCGTCGAAGATGTTTCACTGAACGGCGTTCTAACGACCAGCGAGCCCTTTGACGAAAAGAGTCAGACCCATGACTCCAAGTCCAAGAAATATGTTGGTCGATATCCCACAATCGCAGGACATTGGTTGGGTTTCTACGAGAATCTGGCGGAGGCGATCCGTGGGAAGGCCGAAGTAGCCGTGAAGCCCGAACAATCGAGGGACGGCATCAAGATCATGGAGCTGGCGAGGCTGAGTTACAAGAAGGGGCAGACCATTTCTTGGGGTCAATGATGAGCAGGAAGATACTGTACACATACGATTTGATCGTGCGATCGCTTCTCTGTTCAGCTTCTGAATTACCCATGCCGCGACTGTACTGTTTCTCCTGACTCTCTTCTCCACTCGACATTAGCCTCCGTGTGGCTCAAGCACAATAAGGGTAGACCAGTATAGCCCGTGAACGATATACCCCAGCGCATCTCTGTAACAATAGCTTGCCCACAACTCCGAACTCTGCAAGGAACATGTCATACCAGCCAAATCCAGCCCATAGCCATGCCCGCTCAAGCAACAAACACGACCAAAAGAACGCGAACCCCGTCCCAGCTTTTATCAAAATCAAGCCCCTGCAACAAATGAACAGCCAGACCAAAATCAGAATGCTCCCCATGGCTGGCAGCCGTCGACTGGGCCAAAAGATCCAAAAACCACTGCTTCCACTTTTGTACTCATAATATGTTCCGGTAACCACCCTCTCTTTGCTGATACTGCGAACTCCTCCAATCCATAAATCAGATGACACAGCCACATTTCTCCTCCTGAACACGCTATGCATAAGCATCCAAAACGACACTGACAAGCACAACAAACAAGTGATCACTCCACCCACGCAATGCGTTGTACCTCGGAAGACATGTTGAAAAGCAACACAACTCCGCGCATACAGATCGTGTCATGTCTTGATCGTATCCTCGTAAGTCATTCAACCCCAAACAGAGGTCGTTCCAATCTTGTTGGAACCCCAAACACCACTCCCAGTACCCCAAGCTCCCATACTGGAATTACCAGACGACTCCTTTTGACCATTGGGGTTCGAGTTTGCCGACCCTGCTCGGTCGACATTCTGTTCGTTTGCACCGAAGCCATAGCCGAGGGAAGACGGCAGAGGCGATGTAGTGCGTTTGTTGAGAGACTGATTTGGGGCCTGTTGAGCATTTGGCCGGCTACCAATTGGGCCCATACCTCCTGAGATGGGCGCGGTAGTGGACTTGGATATCTGTCGTGAATGGGAAGGTTCATCCCCGGAAGGTGGTGTGGGTGCTTTACCCGAAGATGAGACCGCAGCGTCCATTGCACCGAACCCAGGTGCAGTTTGGACAGATGGCGAGGCAGTCTTTTCACCTCTTGACCCATCTGCACCGGCACCCTGTCCACTGATTTCACCCTGTGTACCAAACGGATCTGCTCCTCGAGGTGATTGTCCACGGCCGGCGCCAGGTGCGTTGCCTCCAGCCTGGTCTCTGCTGATCTCTTCAGGACTAAATGGAACTTGGCCCATGAAGGCTGGGTCTCCGCCTCCGTAAAGAGCACGATGCTGGCGGGCAATCAGCTCCCGACGGCCTTCCTCACTCAGCGTGCTAGGGCTCATAGACCGATCCGATTTATTCGAAGACATTTCCGCCAACACACCTGTTGTCCGCATCAGCCGCGTGTCAACTTTCTGCAGGCCCATCTCATGCTCACTCCGGTTGTACTGCTGCTCCTGATGGTAATTGCGGAGTTCCCGCTCTCTTTGCGCTGCCATCCTTCTCTTCGCCTGTAGCATTTGATCGCCATCGTTCTGCCGGCCCTGGTGGCCTTGATGTCCTTGGTGGCTTTGATGGCTTTGATGGCTTTGATGGCTTTGGTGGCCCTGGTGGCCCTGGTGGCCCTGGTGGCCCTGATGCCTTTGCGAAGCATAGAAGTTTTGGAGGTTCGAGCCATGGTGAGGTCGTGACTGATCGAAATCGCCCTGCGAATGGCGGCCACCGTGCATGCGGTGACCTTGGTGACCTGCAATGGGTCAGCATCACGCTGAGGGAGGTCGCCCGAGACATATATGCATACCATAGTCACTTCCGGGGCGAGCACCAGGGCCCGTAGGCATGGGCCGTGGACCGCCTGCATAGATCTTGCCGCTCTTGACGAGATTGTCTACGGCTCTGTCCACCTCCTCGAATTGGGTGGCAAATGCGTTGCCATCTTCACGTTGCGAGGTAGAGCTTGCGCCTAGCACCTTGTCAGCACTTCCGGCTAGACCTCGAGACAGAAATCAACTGACCAGATCTTGATGGCGGCGGCGGCTGCTCCCACGACGCCTGCCGAACAGGCGGCTGCCATCCTTGCGATTCATAGTATGACATTTTTTTCTTCTCGAATGGACACTTGCTACTTTTGCTTCGTAAAATGCGGAACGTTTGAAAATAGTATGTTCGATATTCGTAAGGCAGCAAAATCGACGTCGTGATCCTGGGACTCTTTCCTAAAAATCAATGAGCTTACTGGTACCTTCCCCAAAGTGCAGGC
This sequence comes from Exophiala sideris, assembly GCA_000835395.1. Taxonomy (NCBI): domain Eukaryota; kingdom Fungi; phylum Ascomycota; class Eurotiomycetes; order Chaetothyriales; family Herpotrichiellaceae; genus Exophiala; species Exophiala sideris. Next base: position 2,709,728 of record KN846951.1, on the reverse strand, counting down.
GTAAGAGCAGAATGCGACTGGCGAGGCAGTTGCAGAAGAGTATAAGCAATCGAACGGGAGAGGGAGTGGACATGTGGTGTTCAATGTGGATGGGTTGGTGCGAACTTGGGTGGGGAGAGGCTCATTTTTTCGAGGATCGGCCAGAACTGAACCAATGATGGAATCGGTGGGAACGGTGGAATTGCCCGAGGTGCTAGGGGAGAGGAAGAGGGAGGTTTCGACTTACGGAGGAGGACTTTCGGAGATTACCACGCAGAGGACTCGAGGGGGCGATTCACAATTGCCTCTGGACTGGCACTGAAGCGCAGCAGGCGACACTTAAGGAAGGAAAGAGGACACGAGAGAGAGAAGAGGTGCGGGTAGAAGAGGAGGGAAAGGAAGTCGAGGTCGAGAGAAAAAAGAGAAGCTGTGATTTGACGATGGTGGAGATCGAGTTGGAGTGGGAAGAGGAAGTTCTGGGAGAGAGAAGGAAATTCGAAGTGCTCGAAGCCGAGAAAGAGGATCCCCGGGTTGGATTCAACCTGCAAATCGCTTCCAGCAACCGACCAACGACTTTCTCACCTTGCCGCATCCACTCATCCAGTACAATCAATCACGGAGTACATCGGCGGTCTTCCACGTCGTACAACAGCCATGATCGAGGATAGCTGCACAGTTTCAATTGTTCAATCTGGGGCAATTGACCAGGGCTCTTATATTCTTGCATTGACCGGGAGGAGGCCCGACCAAGAAGCAGTCATGCCGAAACGTGCTCCGGTGAGCGGAAAATCCACCCAAGAACCTAACCATTTAACGGGTTGCAGTAGGTACAGTAGATTGCTAAGCGGCATCGCTAGGGACAAGCGGCCAGACTCGGACTCGACTCTTTGAAGTCTACCCCAAGGGAATGGCTGCAGGTGGTCTAGTCCTCCGGTATACTGGCGCTTTTGCTGGGTCATCACATGCATTTAGCGCTGTATTGCCCAGTATGGAAGAAGAGAGACGAGAGGATATATCTAAAATCTCCGCCATGCGGTGGCTCTTTCCGCACTCATCCAAAAGCCCAGGCACCGTGAACGGGCTCCCGACGAAGGCCGCAAACGCCAATGCAATGGGTGAACCGGTGGAGCAAATGACAGGCTGCCGGTAAATTATTTCGCGTGCTCGAAAGGTGGGGAGAAGAAATGCGTCTTTCTTTTCTCTGTTTCCTTTTCTGAATGGTCCTCGATCCGGCAAACGGTTTTCACCATATATGCGATCTGCAGCCTACCGCGCTTTCCAGACACCTACTCGTATGCAGCATTCCATGAAAGAATCTTGGTTCGGCTCACCACATGTGGCACAGACATCAAGACATGCTCATGCTTGCTTTACACTCTGTGCAGCATCCAAACTGTGGCGCAGATGGCCTGATCCTCCAATATCAAAAATACTTTGTGGTTCTTGATGACAATTTGAGCGTACATTGGCGCCAATTTACCTCTTCTACCTTGATAGCGCGCACATGCGATGGTGATGATATTTGTGACTTCAGTATCCCACCTTGGACATCTTGGATGATGTGATGCGAAAATCCCCAATGCCATCACGCCTCATATTGGACCAACCAGTGCACCGTTATGGCAGCACACCACACGGCTGACCTGCACGGTCAGAACTCAGGAACGGCGAATAGAAGCCTTCTTCGCCGGGCGGGGCTTCTCTCCGTGAAAGAAGAGGTGCTCCGGTAGCGCCAAAAGAACCTTACCCAGGTTTCTCTGCAAGCACGTCCAGTGGTAGTAATTGATCTGATCACGGGCCGCTCTGCAGCCTGCAGGTGATGAACCGCAGTGGCCATCCTGGCCGGACTTTGAATCCGAGTGAAGTGATAAATGGGAGACAAGAACATTTTTGATCCTGCAAAGAAAAACGATTTTCTCCGGATCATTAATGTGTGCAGTCAATTCTCGAAAAATTGAGACTTGGTTTTATTGCCCAACGGTCACATATGCCAGGAGACCGCTCCACGACATGCCTAGACTTGGGGCTGCTACAGCCGTTCATCTGGCTCCTGTCGAAGCTCTTGTGTCGGTTGTCCATCCAATTTCATGCGGAATCCGTCGAACCATGTCGTACCTCAGTGCGCAAGACCAGGCAGGTCTTGTACACAACTTCATGGTGACATAGGCCCACGTGCTCAGAGGTGCCACAGAGGCCTGGCGGATTTCAAGTAGTGGTAGGAAAATTGGACTTCTCATGGATGAGGCATCGTATATGTAGCCTTGGAGGTCAGTTTCCAGTCAGCCACACCGTTAACATCTTCAAAGCATGTCGGTGATGCGGAGGATGAATGGCCGGTCTATTCTTGGGTTGGTCCAACAGACTATATTGGTAAGAAGCTGGGCAACTTCATTAGATTGAAAGGAAGCACGAAAGTGACCTCAGCTGGGGAATCCAGGCTGAGCAATGCTGACAGGGGCCCAAAGGATGTGATCGAACACACACATCTTTTCTCAGAGGCCGTCTCGAAGGCATCACTATGGTCTGTACCTAGACATGTATCTCGCACACCAATGTCAACATGTCATCTAGTTGTCGCCAACAATAAATAACACATCGAGGACAATGGAATTCTAAAATGGTCTTCCTGTGGCCCTAGCCTAGAACGGAGCAGGGCAAACCTAGGAGAAACGCGCGATCCCCTTTAAAAAGCGACACGCTAGTTCGATCTGACATATTGTTCTATTCCGCTTAAGTGCCCGCCGTACGAGCAGTCTGGGTATCTATGTATACTACTCGATGCCTCAAAGACATACTGATCAAAGAGGCAGCGCAGTCTAGATGACTGGGCGCAGACCTTTCGGGCAATAACACATAGGGAGCGATCCAGCAGATGTTTTGTTCGCACCTACAGGTACGGAGTAGTGCATGCAGGATCCCTGTCGTGATCTCTCTACCCTACCTACGCTCTGTCCACAGATGTACGGGCATCAGGACGGGCAGATTCAGCCCTGCTCACAATGACTGCCCAATTGGCCGCTGGTAGTAGAATCGTCACAATGGATTTCACCTTCACCACTATGCTGTTGTGTTCTCTGTCAGTAATAGGCAAAATCAGGTAGAAACGGAGGGCTTGCAGCAGCAGTTTAATGCCTGTTCTCTAGGCCTTGTCCAATTGGTGCTTGGCGTGCCGTGGGTGATTCGAATCCACCATCTAATCCACGCTTCTCTGCGCTGCAGGGCGATTTTCAGCCTTTGACGGCCTTACGGGCGGCGCACGTTTAGGTAACTCACCTAGAGTGGTGCGGTGCTAATAGTAAACTTCCCCTTCTCACACTCCGCCAAACACCGCAGCCAGGAACAAGCGTGCATTCAATCTCTCGTAACCTCAGTCACCTCCATAACCTCCAACAACACCTTCTTTTCTCGTCTCGACTCTCGATTGCATCCTCTTCATCTTCTTTCCTGGCACGCGTCTGGCAACCCTATTCTGCTTCTACTGGCATTCTCAATCCTGTATAACGACAAATTTCACCGTATTCTCCCTCAGACTTCCCCTCGACCAAAGTGCAATCTCACCACCATCACGTCCACGGCCTTGTCTCTCAACGAATTCCTTGTACTTCCCTACGATACCGTGGTCCACGGTTCACTCTGTCCCTATATTTGGTACAATCTACCGTCCGATCATTTCCTCCTTGTCAAGCTTGCTCGCCGTCACGGTTGACCTGCTCAGATCAATTGAGAGCCGCACGTACACCCAAGCCGAATCTCTCGTCCTGGCTGGCCAGAAACCTTGAAGAACAGGGCGAAGGCATTGGCAAACTTCTCGCGCTGAGAACTCTCTAGGACTGCGTGTTAGTCCTTAAAGCAAAACCTCGCGACCCAGAGCCCGCCACCTAGGCGGCGCATCTCCCTACCACACCTTTTGAAAAAACCGCTCAGACGTTTCCCACCCCATCACCTTTCGGGATCGTGGGAAGCTACGCTATATTCACGACGAGTTCTCCTTCAGCGGACATCGTGGCGAATTCTCGCACCGTGTCAATCCAGCCCCAGTCGCCCCTGGGGACTTCTATGACAGATATAACGACGGAACATGATGGGAATATTGCACCTATACCGATGACCGTGCCATATAACACGGCTCCAATAGTAGCCATGGAGGGAACTTCGGACAACCACATTCAACCCTCTCCTAAACGAGGCGTAAATAACGAACCCGCCCAGTCGAGGTCCTTGCCGTCCACACCCTACCAAAGACCTCAATCTCGATCTGGACAAAGAGTCACGCGCTCTCCAGACCCCAGTACGAAGAGCGGCTCTCCCCTGTCACTGCCTTCTGATAAAAGTCGAACCCCGCCAGCCAGAGGGAAGCCTTATGGAGGGTGCAAATACGAGACAGGAATGGCGCGGGCCAGGCGGCGTGTGCCATACTCATATGGACCAGAGCCTCTGCCAAAGGACAAATCGGACCTGAAGACTCGACTCAATCACGAGGAAGATGAGGCACTGACTCGGGACATGCAAGATCTTTATTCGCGGTTACTCCCAAGCGCGGAAAGCGAGCAGCGGAGAACGAGATTTATTGATAAACTCGACAGACTCCTCCGTGGTAATTGGCCGACGTCATCGATTACGGTCAATGTCTTTGGCTCGACCGGAAACAATCTGGGGACTTTGGACTCTGATGTCGACATTTGCATCACGACTGACTGCAGGGAAATGGAGCGAGTCTGCTCTATTGCAGAATTGCTGGCACAGAACGGTATGGAAAGAGTCGTCTGTGTTTCGAGTGCAAAGGTACCTATAGTCAAAGTTTGGGATCCTGAGTTGCAAGTGGCCTGCGATATCAATGTCAACAACCCCCTCGCCCTTGAAAACACCGATCTTGTGCGTACATATGTCGATATTGACAGCCGAGTGAGGCCTCTGGCTATGATCATCAAATATTGGGCGAAGCGGAGGATCTTGAACGATGCTGGTATGTCATGCGCAGAAATTCGTGAGGACCCTATACTGATACATGAACAAAGCCCTTGGCGGTACCCTCAGCTCTTATACGTGGATATGCCTGGCCCTAAACTTCCTGCAAACACGGGATCCGCCTATACTTCCTACGCTCCAGCAGCAACCGAAGCTCGAGCCCAAGATTCTGGCCGGCGTAAATGTCTCCTTTGACCGCAATATTGAATCGTATAAAGACTTTGGCAGTCGGAACAAGTCTTCACTGGGCGAATTATTGTTCCACTTCTTTCGCTACTACGGACACGAACTTGATTTTGAACAAAATGTGGTGTCAGTCCGGCTTGGTCGCATCCTATCCAAGGTCGAAAAGCAATGGCATCTGCTCCAGGACAATCGCCTGTGCGTCGAGGAGCCCTTCAACCTGTCTCGCAATCTGGCCAACACGGCCGATGACACTTCCATGCGTGGTATTCATATGGAACTTCGGAGAGCATTCGAGCTAATTGGAGAGGCCAAACTTGAAGACTGTTGTGAGCAGTTCGAGTACCCTAAGGAAGAGTTCAAGCTATCTGAACATTTTGTACCTCCGTCAGCGAGACCGGTTATTCCCCAGCCGCCCACACAGTCGTCGGCTCAGCCACCATTGCACTCAGGCAGGCCAGGCAAGAGCTCTAATCGTGGAGGGAGAGGTTCCAAGGGTCCTAACAGCAACTCTCGCCGGTCTTCCAATCCTACAGGGCGGACTCCGAATTCTATACGTAACTTCCCTTTTCAGATGACCCCACAGGAACTTCAACTGCAGGCGCAACATCAGCAGCATCTCCTACACGACCAGTTGTTCCAGCAATACCAGTATCTACAGCTTCAAGAGCAAGAATTGAGGATGCAGCTACATCAGCAAAACCTCCGCCACCGAGGGCTTCTGGCGGCGGGATATCATCAACCAGCTGCATATGGCCAATACGGTTCGCAGGACGAAGGATTCGATGTTGGCACGAACGGACAAATAAATGGCATCAGTCGAGCGCCTATGTCTGCGCCGTTGTACCAGCAGCGATTTGGTCCCGCCTCACCTTACCTTACGGCAGGTAGCTTGAATCAGGGTGTCTCCACAAATCCTCCTTCGCCGAGGGTCAACTCAGTCATTCCTGACACGAGAAGATTTTCAAGGCGGACATCCCTCACACAGTCGTCCTCGGGACCTTCTCTAAGAGCTCAGTCGCAACCGGCTCGAGTTGTTCCAGCATCTTCATTCGGCCACTTGTCAGCTAGGCCCGATGTATCCAGTCTGCAAGAGGTTGCTGGAGGACGCCGATCATCCGTGTCCTCTTCTTCCCAAGAACAATTTCCTGGGTATCTGGAAAATGGCTACGGCGTGGCTGGTTCTATGTACGACTCAGGCCGAAAGCCTGCAGAGTACCTGGGCTACTACGTTGGGCAGTCACCGTCATTATCTGCGTACACGCACAGTACGGCAATCTCTCCTATTCCTTCCCATGTCGGCCTGGCCATTCAGAACGGTGGATTATCACCTCGACTTGTCTCGGCGTCGATCCGATCTAACGGGAGCATGCAGTCGCCTCCTTTAGAGGCTGTTTTGCCTGCTATGGCTGAGACACAATCTGGTCCAGAGCCGGAGGCCAAGAAATTACCAGTCGGCAGTATTCACCCTGTACCAGCTAAGCCAAGGTCAGGTCCTTTGATTGTCGATGGCTCGGTCAACTCTCCACGACGAAGACGGACGATGCAATCATTCAACGAAAGTGATGAGCCTACGAACTTTAGTGCTTCGACTTCAGAAGATCTGGCATTCGACACACCTTCAAGTTCCGATGAGAACTCTCAGGATGCTCTTGAGCTCAACAATCATAAGAAGAGCCCTCCAGGCAGCCCTATCGCTCCACAAAGGCACTTGCAACAAACGGCAGGCTCATCACAACACCTAAATGGATACTTGCCGTTCAGGGCCTCGTTACCAGCTGCTCTACAAGACCTTCCAACCCAAGAAACAAGGACCGAAGAGGCAATGGCGATGACAGGATTTGGAGCTCTGAAGAAGCCAGGCACAGCATGGACTCTGGATCGACAGCTTTCGTCAGTGGAAGAAGTTCGTACGCCGTCTCCTAAAGTTGAAAGTTTCCCACCAGTAGGACAGTCCCCCAAAGCTGCCCAGTCGGTCAATCAGACAGAGCCTGCAACAGCCTCGGACGCAGACGCAACGATTCTTCTCAACGGAAACGGTGGTGATGAGGCCATTGCAAAGCCACTCAGTCCGAGGACCAATGGCTTGACGGGAGAAACTGCGTCTCCAACTTCTGCGGCCAATGTCGGCGCCACCAATGGCTGGCAGACGCAACACAAGAAGAAGAGAAGGAGCAAAAAGGCTGTCAAGTCGGAGAATGATGCACAGGTTTTGAACACAACAAGAGGAGAAATCCTCCCGGCCGATGAGTCCCTACGAAAAGGTGGCTAGGGTCTGCTTTGCCGATGTTCATAAATCGCAAGCAATAATGGCGGTCCTTCTGGGGACACGTTGTGACAAAAAGCCCGACTTTCAACCTTATGAGCTGCGCAGTGCGATGCGATGCGACGTGACGTACGCAAAATCAACCTCGGGAAGGAATTTATTCTATCAACAGCACATCTAGTCGTTTATATTTTTGGTTATGCATGGACAAAAATTGTTGGCGTTTGTTGATCTGTCACAAAAGTATCCCGATCCGGGATGCAATGAACGAGGATGAAAATCAAAGTTTCAGTCATGAAGCGTTTCTTCATACCGCATGAAAATTGCGGAAGCCCTTCGACATATTGGCTTCGTGGAAAGCTGGCCTTCAAGCAGAGACGTCGAGGGGCATTTTCGGTGACGTTGAAATGGGATTTTTCTATACGGCTGCAAAAATTACTGAGAAGGGATCCCAGACCGGTGGCCCGCAAAACGGCCTTGGACGAATGCATAGCATGGAAACGCCAGACGAGCTGGCTGCATGTGTCGAAAGGCAATCATGGCAGGCTATTCAAAAGGCAGGATCAACAAGGTACATTTGGCAGTAGGTTAAAAACCACTGCAAAACTACATGACAAAATCGGACGAAAAAAAGAGGGTGTTTGAGAGTGAAAGAAGATTGTACGACCCTCAAATGAGGTGAAAGAACGTAGATGAGAGGAGTAGCAAACAACATGACCATTGTTAAAACACCTAACTTTCTCAAGTATAAAGGAGAAAGGGCCTCTTTCGCTCGAGAGATAGAGCAGACGAGGCTGAAGGACTTAGTCAGTAAGGCTGGGGCTCGTACGATCCGGAATCCAAGGGCGGGCGGAAAAGGGATCTGGTGCCTGGCATGACGAGTGCATGACAGGCGGCTTCCGGGCGAGCTAGGGACTTTCTCACGACGGTAACTTTGCTTATGGGCCTAATGGCCGGCCCATAGATTATGCTTAAACTGATTTTATTGTGGATGTCGAATCCCTTTTTGCTGTCCGCGATCCTCCTTTCAAGTCGTCTCCATCATCGCCAATTTCATTATCAATCGCCGCCTCTCACCAAGACACTCGTTTCTACTGCGATCACACCACCCCTCAGACCACAACAGATCAACACATTCATACGACCTCTCTGGCACTCTTTACTCTAAGAACCTCTATATTGTGTTCCTGCGACCACCCTATGCCCCTATAGGCGCGTTATCTTTGTCGACCGCATATTCTCTTCGCATTCTCGACATGCCTCTCATACTCGATTCCTCCTCAGAATCTTCTGTAGATGCCGAACCAGATGTTCAAGAAGAGCGCAGAAGGTTATATCATGAGTCTGATGTGGTGATTGTTGGTGCAGGCGTTTTGGGATCTGCTTTGGCGGTAACGCTGGCAAATCAAGGACGCAGTGTGATTTTACTTGAAAAGTCATTAAAAGAGCCGGACCGCATAGTGGGAGAATTGTTACAACCAGGAGGCGTCCAGGCTCTGACGAAGTTGGGTTTGCGACATACACTCGACGACATTGATGCGATTCCCGTCACCGGCTACACCGTTATATACTACGACGAGCAAGTTCCCATCCCTTACCCTGCCATAATAGCATCTGGCACACAGCAAGAGCCAGACAATTCAGAAAAGGTAAAAACCCCGGAAGGGCGTTCATTTCATCATGGACGATTCGTCTCGAAGTTGCGCGCTGCAGCCATGGCACATCCCAATATCACCATCTTCGAAACTGAGGTCACCTCTATCATTGATTGTGTGTCTGAACAACCAACACAAGTTTTGGGCGTTGAGTGCCTGACTCGAAAGACTCAGAAAGACTGCTTTTTCGGCTCTCTGACGATCGTGTGCGACGGCTATGCTTCGAAATTCCGAAAGTCCTATATCCACCACACACCTAAGGTGAAATCAAAATTCTGGGGGATGGAGTTGATTGACTGTCCGCTACCAACACCGCAGCACGGAACAGTCGTACTAGGCGACAACTCGCCAGTGCTTCTGTATCAGATCGGCACCCACGAGACGCGAGTGTTAGTAGATGTCCCCGAAGGACTAGCGACCACGTCTGTGGCCAATGGTGGAGTTAAAGGCCACCTTCAAAACGTCGTTTTGCCATCCTTACCAGCCAAGGTACAACCTTCCTTCCAGGTTGCGTTGGAAAAGGGTTCACTCAGAAGCATGCCCAACTCCTTTCTACCACCGACAACCAACAAGACTGCCGGACTGGCTATCCTGGGAGATGCGTTGAATATGCGGCATCCTCTTACTGGGGGCGGCATGACCGTTGCTCTGAGCGACGTTGTGCTTATATCAGAACTTCTTTCTCCCGAAAACGTCCCCGATTTATACAACACTGACCTTGTTTTGAAACAAATGAAGTCGTTCCATTGGCGGCGGAAGAACCTCACTTCGATAGTCAACATTCTTGCCCAGGCGCTTTACAGTCTATTTGCCGCCGATGAGTGGCAGCTCAAATACCTCCAGAAGGGCTGTTTTCGATACTTCCAGCTCGGCGGTCAATGTGTCGACGTACCAGTTGGGTTGTTGGGTGGTCTGATCGCCCAGCCTTTTGTGCTGTTCTATCATTTTTTCAGCGTGGCGTTGTTCAGCATTTGGATCCTGGTGTGGGAAAATGGGTTGCTGATGTTCCCTGTCAGCATTGTACAGGCGGTTCTGGTGTTTGGTAAAGCATGCGAGGTTATATTTCCGTACATTTTTGCGGAGTTGAGGAGTTGAAGAAGACACTGAATGAGTGCCGTTGGCCGTTAAAGCGTTATTCTAGCGACAGACGGCGGCAGCAGTTCAAGTGACCATGTGTCTGAGAGTCATATCTGTATATCACCAATTAATTCAAAGACCCTTGTCACATGCCCCCACTTTCCTGTCCAACAGCCTTGTCTGGCTCTACTCCGGATCAATCTTCAACTCTTCCTCGGCCTCACGATTACTATACAAACCTACACAAACTTGTCTCTTTCAGATACCCGGCCTATAGCCCTTGCAAGCTCACAATGACCATTTGTATATCAACAACCACCGCTCTTTGCCAGAGTGAAACAAAAGGTAACTCCCTTCCCCCATCTAGGTCTGCCTCATTGCGTTCTTCAAGCCCTCCTAAGCGTCGTATCCTTTGAATGCCTACAACCCGTACCCGTCACCTACCACCACCATGCCCTTGTATGCCTCAGTCTATGTATCCCCCTCAATCCCCTGGTCCCTTCCAAACGGTCGGCCAGGCGGTCCCTGGTCCCCGATCTCAACCACACTTATCCACACGGACACGCAAGCTGTCCTGGTCGACACGCCCATCACACAATCTCAAACCGCGGATCTAGCCAGCTGGATCGAGCGGACTCTACCTGCGACAGCTAGCCTGTCGTACATCTACATCACCCACGGCCATGGCGACCACTGGTTCGGCACGAATGCTTTACTGCAAAGATTCCCCGGCGCGCGTATCGTCGCGACTAAGGACACCATAGCACATATGCGAAGTCAAACCGAGCCGAAAACATTCAAAGCAATATGGTCGTCGCGGTTTCCTGGGCAGATCGATACGAGTTTCCGCCTTGCCGAACCCTTACCCGAGTCCGGTGAATTCTTCATCAACGACAACGATGATGAATACAAAATGAAGGCCATTGAAGTTGGACACGCCGATACACACTCCAGCACTGTTCTCTGGTGCGAAAATCTGCAGCTAGTGGTAGCAGGGGATGTGGTGTACGGCGACGTGCATCAGATGCTGGGTGAGGCTAATACGCATGACCTACGCATGGAGTGGGTTGCGGCGATCGACAAGGTCGCCAGCTTGAACCCTGCAAACGTGGTCGCGGGACATAAGAAACCGGATGAAATCGATGGGCCGTGGCACCTGGCCAGATCGAAAAAGTACATTCTCGACTTTGACGCGCTGGTCGAGAGTGGGGAGTGCAAAAACGTAAGAGATCTGGTTGCTAGGATGAAGGAGCTATGGTCGACGAGGTTCAATGATGGGGCGCTGATTGTTGGGGCGATCAACGCGCTAAAGGTCAAGCAGAAGACCAGCAACGGAAAATTGTGACATCCTATACAAAGAACTGATATTAAACGAAGTCAGGATTGACGAACAGAAGAATTTCGTATACTGTGTTGCCACTACAAATATACATACTGGTCACCAATTGACATACCCGGTCCTTGACCCCTGCTGTGTGATCGATTTTTCTTATGCCAGAGTAGCCTTCAGTCTCTCAAGAACATATTCTCCCACCTTCATTGGCGGGTACATACTCTTACCACAGCACTCTTCCGGCAACGGGAGGACCTCACTGTCATAATTGATGCTGAAAAAGTAGGGCACCGAGTACCGCTCACCACCGCCGGGCTTGCTCACGACCCGATGGATAGTCGATTTGTAAAGACCGTTGGTCCAGCGCATGAGGAAATCCGCCACATTCACAGTGAAAGTGCCTGGTCTGACGGGGCATGGCCGCCAAATAGGCTTGTTGTCGGTCATCGGCGACGGTGGGAACAGAATCTCCAGGCCCGGATTCGCCGAGTTGAACAACAGCGTGAAACACTCGTAGTCGGTGTGAGCGCCCAATCCGAGTTTCCCTTCCTCTTCAATCTGTTCGGCTGACTTTTCGTTGCCTTCTTGTGCGGGTGTACCCTTATAATATAATAAGCGTGCGATACCGCCCGGATGGGTAACCAAGGCGTCGAAATAGCTTTCCTCCAAGCCGAGCGACAGGGCGAACAGCGAGAACAAGTGTCGTCCCAGCGTCATAACCTGACCGTAGTATGACTTGATGGCATCATAAAAGCCTGGGAGTTCTTCCTCAGACGGCCACAGGTTGCCAGCGTATTTAGTCGTTGGTGCCGACCCGTCGATCTCACGATACTTTCCGTCTCCACCGGTCGGGTCAAAGGCCTGTTCGTAGCCCCAGTTGAAACACTCCTTTGTTTCTTTCATTGCACCGCCGCTGATATCATCTGGGTTGACGTACGACCAGTCAGCAGGCTCGTATCCGCGGAACAGTGATGAGTTCTTGATGTGCATGGCTAGCTTCTGCTCCTCGGTCAAGTCGTGAAAGTAGCGTTCTGCTTGCTTCAGGACGCCGTCCATGGCTTCCTTGGTGACGCCATGGTTGCTGATCTGGAAGAATCCGGTCGTCAGGCAGGCTTCGCGGATCTGGGCAGCAACGGCTTTCTTCGACTCCAAGGTGCCACCGATCGAAGGGCCAATGTCAATCAATGGGACAGACGGTAGGGCAGAAGCCGGGATGTTGGCGGGGCTTTTTGAGAGGGCTCCAGCGAGACGGTCGCGGAGATGCTTTTGGTTTGCCTGGACCTCTTCGAGAATAGTGAGTTGGGTCTTCTCAGAAGCATATGACGATGCGAATGTCTCTGGGACGGGCTGTGGGTTCATGGTGGTGGCCATCTTGTTCGACGGTTGCTGGATATCACCTCTGGAATGTACTGCAAGAGAGGTATTCTGGCAGGCAAGTTTGCTTTCTGTGAAGGAGATGAACGAGTGTAAACAGGTTGAAGGACGTGATGCCAGAGGAGAAGCCCCTCGTATATCTGTGCTCTGACCAGACCGACGCTACCTACTTGGGTTGTACAATCCCGTACAATCCCAAGAAGTCCAGACCGTGCGATTGGTGAGTAGCGATATCCTCCCGAGTCGCCATTGGATGATAGGAGTACAATATTGGGCAGAATAGGCGTAGTCCGACAGAAGTGGAGGACAAGGATCGAAGATGGGGGACAAGACGAGGCTGCCAAGGCTCATCGGGGGTCATGGAAGCTCATGGCGAGTAGTGCTCTGATTGTATCTTGTAGATCCCGGTGCACGGATGAACAGCCTCTACATGGAGCGTTATCTTGCTCGAATATACTGCGACGCAAAGGTGGCGGTTTACTGGACTTACCCATCATCGAATGTGGTCGATTAAAGAATGAATAGACCGGCCTGACGCCGGCCATTTGCGGAGGTGGAGTAGTTTCTACTTGTCGATGGTTTATCATTGTTCCTCACTTGATACTCAAAAAGGGTGAAAGGTTGAAAGGCTGAAAGGCAGACAATGGTGAAGGCAGCATATCAAAGAGATGGGGACTTTTTCAAGAAATAATATTATGGTTTTGCAAGATACAGCCTTCTAGGCAAGAAGTAATGTTTTGGTCCAGGCTGATCCATCAACCTCATTGACAGTGTCGATATTTCAGCTCAAGCACCACCCTCAAGGTGGAAATAGCAGTCAAGCCTTCCCTCTCCAATAAGAGTATGCCTTGCTAAAAGAATATCGAAATCTTCATCCGAAGTATTGGGTGTTTGCATTTAGGCAGCGCCAACAATTTCCTCAGGAGCTCCTTTGGTGCCGTTCTCAGGGGTGGCCTCAGCACCGGTCTCACCACCTTCGGCGCCATCCTCCTTTCCTGGGCTGTCGATAGCAACCTTGACGGCGATCTCACGACCCTCGATCTGTTTGCCGTTCATCTCGTCAACCGCTTTCTTTTGCAAGTCCTCAGAGCCCAAGGTGACGAAGCCGAAGCCACGGCCCTTGCGAGGCTCACCACGAGCTTGAAGCTTCTTGACCATGAAGCGTGGGATGGGACGGAGAGCAATCTTGGCGGAGCTGGGGTCGTAGGCGGCAAAGAGTTCCTTGAGCTGTTTTCTCTGTTAGCTTGATCTCATGGTGAAAGAAGTTTGTAATTCTCACCTTCTCTTCGCTAAGGTCGTAGGGCAGGTTGGCAACCATGACCTTTGTGGTAGATGGAATACCATCCTCAGGTGGGCCACGTTGCTTGGGTGGACGAGGGCCGCGTTCGGTCTTCTCACCAGTCTCACCAGGCTGTTTGTTGGATTCGGCAGTAACGTCGGTCAAAGGCAGTGGGTTCTCGCCGAAGTCGGCACCACCCTCCTAATAAATGTAAGTCTTGTACTGAAGTAGAATTGCTTGTGTGACATACTCTAGCACCACCCCGAGCACGACCACCACGGCCACGTCCGCGACCGCCACGACCACGTCCAGAGCTTCTCTTGCGGTCACCACCCTCGGCACCAGAGGTGGCACCTTCGGCGTTGCCGGTCTGGTCTGGCTTGCGTGCAAGTTGAACAGAGACCTTGCGCTCAAGGATGTCCTGGCCTGACAGGTTTTCGATGGCCTTTTCCGCCTCCTCGGAAGACTTCAGATCGACAAAAGCGTAGCCGACAGGACGGTTGGTGCGGGGGTTAACGGGGATGGAAGTTGACTCGCTATGAGCAGAGGGGTCAGTCTGGTAGATCGGTAGAAGGTAGTGGCAATCTTACACATCGTAGCCCGAAAAGAACTGCTTGAGTTCCGCCTCAGTTGTCGCATAAGCGAGATTCCCAATATACAATCGACGACCTTCGGCAGCCGAAGCAAGGACGGCGTCGTTGTTGGCAGCCGAGTGATCCTCAAGGCTTGCGTCCTTGAGGTTTTCGGCAAGGTTGTCGACGGCAGAAGACATTGTGGCTGAGGCACAAGTTGATGAGTGTTTTGGACTTGTGGAATGTAAATAACTCAGGTAGCTAGAGGCTGCCTTGGGGAATCGGATTGGATGAGGGGTTGAAAAGGGTAGCTGGGTGCCCTAGATTCGAGTTGTTTGGATGAAGTTGAGCACGGGTTGTGATCAGAAGAAGGATGATATGGTTGATGGGAAAGAGAAGGAAGGGAAGAGAGACAGGATTCAAAGGGGTTTACGCAGGCCAGAAAATAATAATTCCAAGCGATTTTAGACAGCAGTTGCGGTGCGATCGATTTAGCGGGAAGGAACTGGCGAACCAAGAGTGACAGTTTCACCGGCAAGCACGACGCTAACCGCCGCTAACCTCTGGTTAAAGTGATGCCCCGGTGGCCCCTACCAAGTGTGGCGTGTGCCCGTTTGAAGATTCATGAATCTGAGGCCAAGAGAAACGTGACAGGGGCAAGAGTACCTGGTATGTATTCTGTTTGCCTCATGCACTCGTACCTGACAGCCTTGTTATCATGCATGCCACCACTTACTCGTTCGTGCCTACCTCAGAGCAGACCACATCTCAGCTTCGATAGTATCGTATGGTTTTTCGTAGCAGTCTTCCTGGCGTTGCGACGCTGACGACTTCCCTACCTTACAGCATGATTTGACCTCACCTGAGTGATATGTGACCCTGGACTTGGATCTCCAGCACAGGCAAGGCTGGTCCCATCTGTCCAAGTTCACTTGACTTGCTTTCTAGGAACCCTGAAAGCCTTCAGCTGCCTTTTGGATGCCTCTTCGTGTTTGCACACTGCTGTCCTAAGCCAAACGTTCCACAGCCTTGTATTCGTATCGTGCTCCAACCAAACCCACCACGCGGCGACCAGCCACATAACTTTGTTCCCCAAAAACCACACAATAAGGTAATGCCACGCTCTATGAAAGTATCCAGCTGGTCGGATATTTATCACTGTAGCAATCGAAACGCATCCATAGTGGTAAATGGCCCCAAACCTCCACCTCGGATTCAGGCTTCAGCCTTACAAACGTCCGAAACCATTGGTTAACCGCCCAAATCTACTTCCGCCACCCTGCGGCTGAGCTATCACTTGATGCATCATGCATGCGCGTCTCAAGTTTAGTTACGCGACAGCCTCGATTCAAGCACCAAGTTTCTCTCTGCACTACGGGGACTACACAAACACCTTTCCGTCCTGTTTCGCCTTCTTTGCTTTTCGTCCTCGTTGTCTCTTCTGCATTCTGTAAAGTATTCTACGCCTTGTACATCAATCCATCCGTTCATTCACTTTCATCGCGCAGTTGTCGTCCTTTGCTCTCACCCGAAGCTCTCAAACCCTGTACAACCAAACCGTATCAATCCCTGTCGCAACGTTCTTCAAGTGATACCGGCAGCCTTCTCCCTCTAGCCTCATTGCGTTGATCGATCGCCTTCTGTACCTCCGTCTCATTGCCTTCCTCTCCTTCACCACCAACAATGCGGCTCCCACTCGACCACTTCAGTCAAATCAAGAACTACATACACATCGGCCAAGCAGCCATCCTCTTCCTCGCATGGGTCCTCACGATAGCCCTCCTGACCCGTAATGGAACAACCGACGGCCGCGTGGGATGGTACTTCGGACTGGTAACGTCCCCTACTCATCTTGCCTGTCCACCTCCCAGCTAACCTCTCGCGAGCGCAGTGCTTCCTCACAATTCCAATCCTAATCTACCTCGTCATGGTCCCGATGTGGTCCCGCGCACGCCGCTTCGCCAACGTCTACGCCTTTGCTAGTATTGACTGCCTCGCCGTGATCCTCTGGCTCAGCGCTTGGGCGTCCGTGGCCTCCTACGTCTCGGCCGGCAAGGGCAAAGGCACCGGCACAGGTTCAGGCTGCGACAACTTCAAATATGGTAGCCAGGGCCGCTGCGAGCTAGGCGAGACCATCATCGTCTTCGGCGTGTTCGAGATGCTCTTGTTCATAGCAACGGCCTTGATTTCTCTCCGCGCGGTGATGATATTCAAACGTACAGGCATGATGCCTGCCGAGCAAGTAGCCGGCGGTAAACACGGCGGTGACTTCTCCACACAGACGCAAGATGCCTTTTCAACCAACATGCGCACGGACGATGACTTGGAGAATGACGGCCACCCCAACGCCGCGCAGGAGTACGGCTACCGGAAGTCCGAATCCGACAGCCAATACGCGCCCATCCATCAGATCGAGCAGGAGGAGATCCTGCACATGCCTTCTGTGCAACCTCAATCACCGTTGAATAATACTGGGTTGGGTATACAAGCCTACCAAGGCTATCGATAAACAAGCTTGCCTCTTCCTTGGTTTGTCTTGTTTGTGAAGCGTTCTAGCGGGAGCTCGTTGTTCCATATTCGCGTTCTTGCCGCGGATGAGATTGTTCTAGGATAGACCTGGCAGGAGCGCGGCAATCTTGAGCAACAATGCTGATACACCTTTCTGTTCATTGCTGGCTATCGATTTATCCCGTTCATAACCCGTATCGAAAAATATTCCGCCGAATATCTCACACAAGCTGATACTTCAACCAATCCAGCTCTTCCTGATTCTGACCATAAGATCCCTTTTGGTGTAATCTCCCTCGGCGACAAAGACCACAAAAAGACCTTCGCACACCAGTTCGACTCTGCTCATCCCGTTGGTCGTTCCAGGCGAGCGAAATGGGAGGATGAAGAAGTGAACCCATTCCTCGAAGCAATCGTACCGCCACCATGCCAACATGGCTTGCCATGACGCCTGTACAGGTTTCCCGAATAAATCCATACCCTTCCAACATGTTCCAACAATAAAAGCCCAAAATCCCAACACCAAGCTCAGGGGTACATTTTTGACGAGCGTCGGAAATTCTCTGCTGCGTCAGGATCTCATCCCTCCACCTCAAACATCGCCCTGACTCGGGGACGGCAAGCGGAAGGCTTCATAATTCCGCCGACGTCAAAGAAGATATGCACAGAATAGAAATGCAATGTCGTGAAAGCAGTCATTAAACATATGCGGGGGCCTGGATTCCGGCCCTGCATGTGGTCAATCCGAGTCGTCCTGAAAGACGACTCAGAGCTGACACGCTCAGTCTCATAATAAGATGAGGTAGTTGCTGGGCGCTATGCCCGTCTCTCCATTCTCCTTCTTCGCCTGCCACCATCTGCCACTGACGTCTGAAACCTCGAGAATCTCATGTTTGCTGAAGCTGATCTCATTCGCATCGTCAGGATTGGCCTCATAGCTGTAGATGGCCTTGGCACGGTAGGGATATTCGGTGGGTGGAGCAACGTCTGGTCCTCCAGCTGTGACTGGTGTGCTGCTCGTGTTGATCGGCGTCTGTGACGAGCCTCGGGCGGCGCCTGCAGGTCCACCTGGGTATCCTGAGACAGGTGACGAAGTCTCGAAGCCATTCAGCTGTGCTGAGGTGTACATTTGTGGAGGCTGCGCGGAGGCCGTGGTCTGTGGACGATCGTACATATTAGACATACTTTGAGCAGGAGCTCGGAAATTGTTTTGCTCTTTGTGTAGGGCGAATTGGTCGATAAATTCGCGAGGGGTCGATGTAGGCGTTGAGCCGAAGTAGAATATCCAGATGATCGCGACCATGGAAAGAAGGATATGACCCGCTCCAGCAGCTTCCATTGCGCCTTGTGGCTGATAGATGAGAGAGTTGACAGCGGATGTTGTCATGACGAGGCCAGCAGCCAAGTATCCAACAATCTGGCAAACGTTAGAGGTCAGTCGTACGCAAGAATTGCGCACACTTACGGCGATGTTATATGAGTTTGTCGAATTTGTCGCGAAGACGAATGTCACTCCAAGGATGCAGCATAGCATGTATGCGACAGCCCACCAGGCGTACTTAGGAAAAGCATCCTGAGTATTGGCAATGATCGAGGAAATAAATGCAATCAACCAGGCCAGCTAGCGACAGGTTAGACCTGGATTGGCTCAGACAGAGAAAGGTCCTTACCAGACTGATTGAGATCGTTGCCAGCGCAAAAGGGTCGCCCACAATATAGCCAAAGTCGAAGCGACCTCCTCTTTGAGCCTCCAACATGTTGTGTTTCTTCAACGAAGGGGAGTGGAGAGACCCGTATGAGGGCATGAAGGGTCAATAGGGGGCGGCGGCTTGTTTAGCAGTTGCGATGTCGATTTCGGTCAGATTGAGTCAATTGCTCTCGAATTTGCGATGATTGAAAATGTCGAAGAACAAAGAAGACAACTTGAAGGCCAGATGCAGGCTGGGTGTCGAGAGGACCGAGCGCTGGAAGGCTGTGTCTGTGTCTGTGTGCTCTCGTGATGGCGTGGCCCGGGATGAATTGTCGAGTGTCAATGGGGAAAATTGACACTGCCCAAGATGCACAGTTTCCGAAGGACGTGATTGAGGCAAAAATGGTAGAGGAACAAATGGGGAACAAAGGACTGGTAACGATCGACAAGAATAAAAAGAATACGTTGGTGATCTAGAGCAGGTCGTTTGTTGAAAAGTGGTGCCTGAACGAGCGTGGATGAAGGGATTCGTATTTCAGGAGGGATGAATTGGAGGAGGAATCGAAGGGTTGAACGGGACAAAAGAAGAAGCACTGCCCACCTGCAGGTGGGAAGGGCGGCTTCCGGGCAGGGGAGAAGGGCCAGCAGCCACTGAGATTTAGAGCCCTAGGCGAAGCTCCTGCAACACGTTTCAACCCCAGCAGCAGATCCAACCGAGACAAATCACCCACTGTCTCTAAATTTACAATTTCAATCAGAGACGATTGGTCTACGCAATACGGAGGTACTTTGCTGTCATCGTGAGAAGTGCCGAATACTTGGGTTTATTCGTGTTTAGCAGTCAAAGTACTGTAGCACCGACAAACGCCCTCTGGAGCCTCGATAATCTCTCGGGACTGATCAATGACATTCTTGTCCTGCCATCTTGCAGGCCATGGTTAGCTCCTCCCAGTGTAGCACAAGCCACGCGCCTGTACAAGCGCCTGTGTGCAGCAGGTAGATAGTCAATTTGGGCCATATGATTACGGTGCTATGCGCACTTTCGCTTCATTATCAGCATGGCAGATACGGATGAGAGGGACCAAATGCAGCCGTGTATCTGCGACTGTGCGACATCCACATTCGACACTGTTGGACGCGTCCTTGACCCTGGCCGATGTATTTTCCCGCACGCATTTCCCATAAAATGAAACTGGGGCCTGTTGCTGACACGTTCATTGGAGAAAAGACGCGTACATCGCTGATCCCTTGTTCTCGACCTGCTGGCGACTACCAATTTGTCCCGTAGCTCGCGCCACAAGCGCAATCCCGCAAATTCCCAGCTGCCCACAGACCCAGTACTCATTGAGGGGCTGGTAAAAACGGATTTGCTGGACAGTCAGCAATATCAAGATATCCAGCCAAATTGCAGATAGTGGCGATACTGTTCCGACAAGTCCACCAACAGATGTTGACAATGTTATCCTGCCTTCATGTCTGTGTGAAGCGGATAAGAAGCATTGCACCGCCTCCCCAATCTGCATGTACGGAGCTAGCGCACAATACTTCAGTATCCCAATTGGCCAACGTTGGTGCTCTTGATCGGCGCTCGTTGGCAAAGACCAACGTACTTTATATCCGGAACTTGTTCTTCTTTGGCTGAGTCGACATGTCGGTTGCAGCCTTTGACGGCCCGGATCGTCACTGAGAGTCGTGGTTGCTATAAAAAGCCGAGTCGTATCATCCACCACTCTTCAATGGTGTTAAGCAACGGCCTCTGCTGGTGGCGATACGCACATCACCCTTCGCTGTTCAAAGATAGCCTTGTTCGTCCCTCGCACGACGTTCCCACCGGATCAGATGTCTTTGGATATCCCCCACTCTTCTCTCCCAGTCTTCCGAGATGTCACCCATTCCTATAACACCGATTTTGACCCACCATTCTAGGCACCGCGCACTTCGGTCTCGTAATTCTCGCACCTCATTGGCAATACTGTCTTCGGTCGCTTTGCACTCTTCGAGCTTGGGGGATAAAGTCGCCAGAAGAGAACTTTGTTCAGCTAGGGGTATTTGTAGTGTCTGTAGCGACGAAAGTCTTGATGCGGTCTCCGGATACACAGTCGCGTGCGAGAGGACGATAGACGCAAGAGTACTGAGATCTTCTGTTTTAGGTGTAGAAGCTGCAGCTGGGGAAGGATCGAACAGGTCTGGATATGCAGTCGCTACAGCATTGTCAATGTTGTTACCACCAGATGATACGGCTGCGTATCCACTTACACAGTCGGTCAATGTCTTTCAGAAGGCTGCCAGCAGGGCCGTTGACTTTCTTCAGCCTTGCCAGGTCAGCCTGCAAAGCATCGAGCTTCCCCCACACGGTCTCACTATTATGTGCAGATCTTGTGACCGGTAATGGTCGGCCATGGTCATCGCTCGTGCCAGTCAGCAGGAACTCCATCCGACGTAGACGCGTCTCGAGGAGAGCAAGTGTGCTCAGCGCAGCAACCTCGGGATCAGCTGGATCGGTCGCCATGATGGCAATGCATGAGATACGGTTTGTGACGCATCAACACTGTCAATCACGTCGCAGGGAGAATTTGAAACAAATCAGGCAAACCAAGCAAACACGGCAAATGTCACTTCCCGGAGAAATAATTGCTTGGCACGGGTGTGCGCGCCACCGAGCTGAAGAACCTGGAAGCTTGTTGAGTGCTGACCACTGTATGAACCCGGTATTACAACGTCTCTTGCAAGCTTTCTACTTG
Source organism: Exophiala sideris (assembly GCA_000835395.1). Lineage (NCBI taxonomy): Eukaryota > Fungi > Ascomycota > Eurotiomycetes > Chaetothyriales > Herpotrichiellaceae > Exophiala > Exophiala sideris. The sequence continues at coordinate 2,688,106 of KN846951.1, read as the reverse complement.
AAACCATGTCTCGTACTTCAAAGTGTGAGAAACTGTAACCTGCATCTCCACGACTACGCATGCATGCGATGCGAGCTTGATGCAGGCATGCCTTGCTTTTGCAGGCTACCTGACGAACCCTCTGTTATCTGGGTGGCTGGAGCCGATACCAAAATTAACCCCACCGCGAGCTTTAGACAATGATTTGTCCAATACCGCACCATGGGTCCTATAGTTAGGCGAAAGCTTCCGAGGCGCTGCGTATGTGTGTGGCAGGGAACAGGTCGAGATCTCGTTCTGCAACGATGTATGTCAACGCTCCCCAGCAAGGTTATCGTCAAGGTTGCTTCCACTGCCAAGCGACTACCTGCCAACTGGGTGGTACAGTTGAGTCGATGTGTGGCGTTGGAGCATGTCGGATCGCAACAGCAAACCCAATGGGTAGAGGACGATTCTACCACGGTTCCCATGCCACTGCTAGCGATCGAGCAAGGTCTAACGAACCTTAACGTGAACTCTTTCAACAACCCACGAACGGTACCCCAGTCAGGCTGACCAATGACTATACGAGGTAAGGTCAACGGCGACCCTCACCCTCCCCAGCCCGTGTATATTCCAGGTGCATCGTGCAGAGCTTCGTCATCTTAGAGCTGAGTTCCCCTCGCTTCCGATGTTTCCTTTCTCGTTTGGCTTTCTTGCATACCATCTTGATCGTAGTACAGCATTGTGGTAAGGAAGGGAAATCCACCTCTTACAACATCCACGACACATTCTCTCTTCTACTTGACCTTTCATCTGATGCTGTCGGACCATGACACTTTAAGCTGCGAGACGTGCACAATGGCACCGCCAGATCCTCAGCGCTGGACCTACACAGATTACGTCTGCTTTCTCCGAAGTCACGGCTTTCACAACCTCACCTGTCTGGATGACTATCTTCGATGGGGCGTGGAAGCAACTCACAATCCCTCGGTACCAAGGCCTCAGAAATCGACGACAATACTGCTGGAGTTCGGCACGTCCAATTTCCGGACCTCAGACCTGACCGATGCCAGCAAGCTAAGAGTTCTGCTGAAAGAATGGACGAAGAAACCCCCCTCGACACCGACAACCCCTACCGCTTCTAAAGTTCAAGGACGAATCATTATGGTCAACAACGCCAGCCCTGAAATGATAGATACGCTTGGAGGTCTCCTCAATATTGAACCAGCGTTCTTCGCCTCCCATATCGCTGATCACGGTATTGGAAGCATGGGCGAAGTCCACACTGCTTCACCACTGGCATCTCAAAATCTGCGACATCAACAGCAGTTCTTCACAATTGAGTATCCATGCGCCTTCATTGCACATGGGTGTGGCAAGGATGTCGACATAGAGAAGCTTTACTGCAAAGGCAACTACCGCCGAAGAGTCGAAGTATGCTCCAAATACGGCAAGAACAAGGTAGCCCTGGCTCGTAGGAAGATTTCGTTCTATATGAAAAAGACACTAGACCCGTGGCTATGTAAGTTCCTCCATAACATCATGCTCACAGCCACACATGCTGACTATCAACAGGTGTCGTACTCGTCGACCCACCGATCAGCCATTTCACACTGGGCGCCGAAACCACCTTTGGCGCATACTCACCAACTCAACGCCTCGACGTTAGCGGGTTTCATGGCGGCTACCTCGACTTCATCGAGACGCGTCCGCCAACAAGCAAGGAAGGTCACGACTTCCGGAACTGCGGCGCGAAGCCCATGTGCCCGAATGCATTCGACGACCTATGTCGACATTGGGCCATCATGGCACGCGACGGACTCCTGCACCCATCCAATCCCAACATGATCAACATTATGCGACCGGCCTTCCAAATCGCCGCAAGCGAATGCACAATCTTCTTCGATTACATCCGCTCGACGCTCGAATTCCAACCCATTACCACCGCTCTCGCCCTGGAGCCGCCCAAGGCAAAGCGGATCCTCGACAAAATCATCTCTCTTGATTCAATGCTTAGCCGGTACAAGCCAATCCTCACAAGAATCAAGTCGATCGTCTCCTCAGACTCGGACTTGAACGACGATTACCGATCATTGTTAATCGACCTGCACCACTACCGCGCCGAGTGCGATTCACAAATGCAACACATCCACGCAGTGTCGCAGTGTCATGACACGGCGTCTCTTACGTCCATTGAGACCGAGACGGCTCGCCAGGCGGACTACTCACGATACTTGGTTATCATCGTGCTAATATATGTGCCTTTTGCGCTGGCCTGTGCAATATTCAGCTTGCCGAACGACTTCGCGCCGGCAGCACATTATATGTACTACCTGCTACCCGCAACGGCTGTGGTGGCGATTTTACTAATCCTGCTGATCTTGCCGGAGTCCAGAGATCCATTTCCTGGTATCAAGGACTGGATGTGTGGGAAGTTGTCTAGGAAAGCACTGCTGGCTAAGCCAAAAAGTCGGAACATTTCGTCTGGCTTCAACGAGAAGAATATGGTGGAGGAGGTGTGACCTCTAGCAGAGGTTCAATCTCTTTACGCAGAATCTTCTACCCGATTTGTGGAGGTTGGCGCCCATGGACCGCAACACGGGACACCCTGGTAACGAGAGTCTTCAATATCCAGGGGTTGCCGTGGGAGCTGGGCAAACGGCTTTGTGAACAAAGCAATCAAGAGGACCCAGACCAGGCTTACGGATCACTATGACGGACTGGGTTAAGGACAGCAGCCAATCCAACCGCGTCCCGCATATTCGGACGATCCAAGGACGAAGACCTTCATTGCTATGGCTTGCCGATCACACCAACGCTGAACAAGGGCGATACATGTATATAATTCACTTCATGGACATACAGGACAGGCCCGTTTTACGATCGCCGGGACATTCTGGGGCAACGGGACATAACATCAACGATGGCGAAACCGAATGAATGCACATAGACCTAATGAGAGCTAGAAATAATATTCCGGCGTCTGTCGAGACAGAAACACCGGCCCAGACCAGATATAATTCTTCAACATACGTCCAGCATATGTCTCGGTCAAGCTTACAGTAATGTACAAATCCTCCTAGACTAGCCCTTCTAACAATATGAACGGGCTATAACCCAGTCTGATCGCCCAGACCTAAACCTCAACTCTAGTAGGAATCTTGACCTGTCCCTTCTTCCTCTCCTGGCTCGGCACACCATATCTAAAGCCTGGACTCCTCGTCCCCCGTCCATCAAGTCTAGTACCCTCCCTCGTCGCCGCCACATCAGTGAAAATGAACTGCCATCTCCCCGTATCAACGCGCGTCTTCTTTTCCTCCTCTATCCTCGCTTTCGTCTCCTTAGCCTCCCTCCTCTTCCGCGCGTCCGCATCCAACCTTTCTTGATCCCTCATCCTGCGTTCATGTGCGTTGTCCGTAAACTCCGGATCTCGCTTATCCTTCTCCAAAGCGATCAACTGCGGATGCGGGATGCGCGAGTCCGCCGGTTTCAAAATCGGATGCGAGTGCCCAGCTTTACCAACGTACTCGGGCTTTGTGTCCTTCCAAGCCTCGCTGGCTGGTTTGCCACCCTGTCCGACGTCCAATTCGTCCGGTAGCCGAGGGGCGCCGCTGAACACACGGCCGGCGTCGGTACGGTTGAAAGCTCGAGATTCGGATGTCGGGTAGAAAACTTGAGGGTATGTCAGGGGGTGTTGTTCGAGATCGTTGATCGACTCGTGCGGCTCCAGAGGTTTGCCAGTCCGGGAACTCATCTGGTTGACTGGGAGCATGGAGTGGACGGCTCGAGCGTATGGGAGCGCGAGGTCATTGCCCTATACAGCATCTTGGGTCAGTAGCTGCCAGCAAACATTCATGAAGCAGGTTTGCAGTAGGGGAGGCTCCGTTTAACGCTCAGAGAGTTGTAATTTGTTTTGTTTAGATCACCATGGGGGAGTCTGGAAGACTAATCGATTTTTGGTTGTTCATCATCGTAGGAAGGGAGCCTCAATAGAAAGAAGACGACAAAGGGTGACAACATACCTCTTTTACCATCCTGTTCTCGACCTCGACGAGTCGTACCACCGCAGCGACTCTGCGCATATCTACGCCCATCTCGACAGAGACTTGTCGTACTGACTTTTGCTCTACCTGTACGCGCTTCCATATCTCTTGCTGTAGCTCTTCCGAGAGTATGCTCTGGGATCTGAAATGGAGATTTTGTGGAAATGGGCGCAAGTCATCCTCGTTCTCCTTCGGTAGCTTGGTCTCTTGTGCAGCTGCGTCGAGTGCCGCCATATCCCCTGTCTCTGGTCCATCGAAATCAGGATTGGGCGTCGAAGGAGGAGGAGCCTCTCTTCTGCTTCTTAATAGGTTCCCTCGTCGGTCATAAGCGGAGAGATAATTCGTGGAACCTGCCAAGGGCTTCTGAAAAACTGCTCCGGGACCTTGAAGCCAAGCAAACATCGCAGCTCGTAACCTCGTCTTTGAGGCAGGTGTGGCGGAGAAGGCGCGACGGAGACATGATTTGCAGTGCGTATGGATGGAGGGTGTAGGTACCGTGATCGAAGCGGCCGATGGTGGTATTCGTGGAGGCATTTTGGGAAGAGGTATAGGGAGAATGCGGAAATCTAAGAGCAATTCATGTGAATAGTCTTAAAGACGCGCTTGCAGCGTAATTCAAGGAGGTGGTAAAGACAGAATAAATGAGCTTGGGTGTCTGATTGATGCAGATAGATATTCTTTTTCGGGGAAATTTGAAGCCCAAGATATTCGCGGCAAACTTTCCTCGACCATGAGTCGTCCATGGTCACGTGCTATAGTTTTCCCTAGGTTCGCTCACTCCGGCATCGCATCTGAGAATAACCTGTGTGAGTAGAAGCAAGTAAGTCATGATCCGCAGTCTACACTTGAAAATTTGGGGAAAGCTTAAGTAGTCCTCGTATATATCATTTCTAGAACTTGCTTCATATATCGTGGGTGTATACTTTTGTTTAAATGCCTATCAAAATGCCGCTATGCTGGGCTCAAAAACGCTCATGATGAGAACTCGCTAGAACGCTTCAGATAAATCAGATGCCAGAAGAAAGCTTTTTTCCAGAACTCGATCAAAATCCGATCAAGCAAGGCTGACGGACCTTCCCGAGAATGTCGCGGTGGCCGACCACATCCCCCTAATCAAGGGCAGATTCACACTAGCCACCGGTGTTCCCGTGGAAGCAGAGATATTCTCAGCTTGCTTGTACTCGGCAGGGTCATTTTGGATGGTCATATGGCCGTGGAAGACGATCATGCCACCACCTTTGATCATATCCATACCGCCTGGACCAACGAGACCAGCATCACTGGTGATAAGAAGTGGACGGTTTGACCTGGTATATGGACCGAGGACGTTGGTCGCGGTGGCGTACGAAATGTCGTACTTTGGAGTGGTGAAGCAGTTACTGCTGTAGAAGAGAAAGTAGATTCCCTGGGGAGAACGGTGTAACGACGGAGCTTCGATCAGAGGGCCATCGATGTCGTCGCGGTCGAGAATTTGCGTGGGCTTGCCAATAGGCGTTACCCCGTCTGCAGCGACTTGCTGGAGCATCAGTGGTGTAGGAACGATGGGAGCGACCGAGTTCATGCAGGCACCGCCATGGCCGAGCGAGTTGCCGTCGACCTTGTAAACAACATATCGTTTGTTTGTGGCGATATCATGAAATCCATCTGGATCAATGGCACCTCCTTTCGTGGTGATGTTCGGACAAGCAAACGGCTGACTTAGAGGAACGTAGGGACCGGTGATATTCTTCGAGGTGGCAGCACCAACACAGTGGTGCTGAGGAGCCCAGGTGGGTACGTCTGCGTAGTACAGGACGAAGGAACCATCATCGACTTGCACGACATCGGGAGCCCAGACACCAGCACCCGTTTCCCACGCACCCACGTGTGGCAGCGCGTCGTGGTGGTCCATTAATGTCCATGTCTTGTTGTCTGTGGAAGTAGCAACTTGTACATTTATTCTGTCCGCACCCACGCCTTTGTTGTTCGTCGCGAACGCGTAGGAGATGCCGTTATGCGCAATGATAGCGGGGTCAGCGAATTGGGTTGAGATGAGAGGTCCCTGTACGGAAGCAAAGAGGCTCGAGTTGGAAGTTGTATGTGCTTCTGCAGGCTCTGGTGATCTGATGACGGTGTCTCGAGGAGTCAAAGGACCGAGCGACGTCACAGCGGACGAGGCGAGGAGGAATGCTGGTATGGCGACCATACTGAGTATGATCTTTGTGCGTAACGAGAGTAATAACGAGCGCTTATTCGGTGACAACTGCGGTGTGTATGGTATGGATGAAGTGAGCGACCCCTTTTCCTGATTGTCGTTGAATGAAAGTGTATTGTAGCCCCGACTCGGGTGACTTGGAGGAGGAAGCAACGGCTGCTTTTCTTGTGAACGGACCAACATGTTGATGACTGACGGCATAGGCATGTTTATATGTCAGGGGGGGTGGTGGATCTGGATTTTGGAGGTGGTGTTTGAAGGACAAGGCTTTGAGACTAAAGTGGGCGGGTCGTAGCGAAAGGTTCCAGGGGCGCGGCGACTTCTTTCAGGACCGATTTGGCACGGTTGCTACTTCAGCCTGTTAGAATGTGCAGGGGCCAGACTGTTCCGTCATCTTGAGGGAATTTGTGGGAACCGATGGTATGAGTGTGAGAGGAGACAGAAAAGGTACGCTGCGGCGTGGTAAGCCGGTCGACAACGTGGTGGTTTGGTAGAATGACAATGGTTTATTTTTGACTCTGTTGCGAAAGGCGGAGTTTGGTTATTGGCTTGGCTTGGTGAGCGTAGGACTAAAAAGATAGAATGACCCAAACACCGAGGAAAGTGTTGCATCTCTTCGCAGGCTGTAACCAATCCAGACCAAAAACACTGCCCTCTGTACCTCAGCACGGTCCAGCCCAATTCCCGTTCACTGCACTGCATTTTGAGGGTCTTTGCCAAGCTTCTTCTAGCGGCATGCCGACAAGGCTCGCTTATCGATTTACCTACAGGTTAAGGCACCCCAGGATAGGTACCTCATGCGAGGTAACATCACTACCATTAATCTCGTTTCTTTTGGTACCTTTTTGATCCTCTGGGGGCCGCAGGTACCATTTAATCAGACTGTTTCAGGGCAAAAGGCAAGGCAGACTTGTACATATCTGTGCCATGGTTTGACAAGACAGTTTGAGTACGGTAGTACTTCCTTCGGTCTTCCTCCTCGGCAGACTACTCCATATCGTTCATCGTTAGTCTATCGCAACAGATGCATTCCTAGCTTTTCCCGCCTCCTCGACCTCCACCACCAGTGCATCACATCATCCCTCTGGTCATTTGAAAAGCACGAAAACCTTCATCAAAGTTCTTCTAGAAGGAAAGGTCAGTAGTCACCTCGGCACCAGCCTTTGAGATTTGTCGGGTCTACCCTTTCCCCGCCAATGATAGCCCTCTTGTGACCATTTAGACTTCTACCTTGAAAATGAACATGGGCCAGTCCCTGCTCTCCAATGGCGCACATGTCGACTACATTATGCAATATTGCGACTATCAACGTCCATGAACCCTCTTCTACCTCGTAGAGTTCGTAAAAATTCTTGAAGCTTGCTCTGATTCAGCTTCACCTCCGAGGTCCGGAACAACCGTAGTTCCTAGGTGAGTTCATGGCCAGGCAATCGTACACGATGCTCTCCAGAGCAACTCCGAGGCAGACAGCCTTATCTCGATCGCACAGAATTTCATACACCTAGATGACCTCAAAAGCTTTTGCCAGGGTATACATAAGCGAGAAATACTCGATTTTGGCGGACCTGCGCTAGCAACAAGTCATGGTCTATCGCTCAAAGTGGACTTATGCAGCTGCGATCTCCTTCTGCACCCACTTCTCCAGTCCGCCTTTGGCGATGATTTCTTGCACATTCGGCGGGAGTTCGCCAACCTTTTCCGTCCACGTCTTCCCGTTCGGGCCTTCGCGAACCTCGATCTGAGACTTTTTCACGTCCCAGACCAACGTCCATCCCGTCCGACGGGACAACTGTTTTTCCCGTGGCGTCGGTGCTGCCGGCGGTGGCGAGTCCAGACTCTGCTGCTCTTCTTTGTTGCCCACTGGCTCGGTAACATGACTGTCAGCTTCCTTGTGGGGTTCCTCTGAAAAGGTCTCTCGTAACCGTTGAATGAGCTTAGGCACCTCTAGGCCCATCAAGGCGTTGTTGATGCTGTTGCGAGAGAAAATGTTGCCGAAGCTGCCGGCGATGACCAATGGGATCTTCTTGGCAAGTATCGCGGTAGCGGCTTGCTCGCGCGAGCTTCCGCAGCCAAAGTTGAAGCCAGAAACCAAAATATCTCCAGCCTTTGCCATCGAAGAGAACTTGGGATCGTAGTTCTCCATACATACCTCGGCCATTTTCTCGACAGGTACATTGTCCTGGTACGTGTATTTCCCAGGGTAGATACCGTCCGTGTTGATGTTGTCAGCATCGCAAAAGACAATTTCTCCCTCAACACGTTCTGGGAATCCTGGGTAAACTTCAGTCGAGCCTGCCGAGGCTTCGCTAGCAGTCTGTTCGCTACTACCGATTTCTCCTTCGGCGGACTCGATGATGCCATCCAGCTGGTCGATGATTTTCTGGAAGGCTTCATCCGCAGTGATCATCCGATCTTCCTCTTTGATGCCATCGCCTTCGCCTCGAACCACACTGGTCCAGCCTTCAGGCTTTTCATACCAACCAGGCCCACTGATCTTGCCGGTCAGTGCGCTAGCTGCAACCACTTCGGGACTTGCCAGATAGGCTTTAGCGTCGGTGCTTCCCATGCGGCCTTTGAAGTTTCTGTTAGTTGCGCTGATCCCGACCTCGCCGGGCTCGAGCAGGCCAGTCCCTAATCCTAACCCTTTAGTTAGTGAAGGTCAATAGTAAGAAGGTAGGACCGATTTTTACCAATACATGGGCCGCAGCCCGCGGGCAATGTAATCGCGCCGGCGTCAATGAGCGTCTGCCAATCGCCCTCGTCTTCAGCGATTTGTTGTTCTGGAAGCGACGCAGCTGCGATATAGAACTGGACCCCTTCTGCGATTTTTGGAGTCGCACCACCACTCTTCTTAGCTTCGTCTTTGAATACCTTGGCAGCAGCTGCAAGATCCGAGGCTCGTGAATTGGTGCATGACACCAGGTAAGCTTTGTTGATTTTGATGTCTTGACCTTCCAGCACATCTAACGGGGTCGCAACCTTGACAGAGTTGGGGCCAGAAACATACGGCGACAGCGTGTTGAGGTCGAGGTGCAGATATTTTGCGTATTGCGCTCCCTTGTCAGCCGAGAGCTGCGACTCGAACAGCTGATCAAGCCTCGGGTGTGAGAACCTTTCGTTTCCAGATCGGCCTTCGGACGAATCCAGCGCTGACATGGTCTGTCATTGTTAGTCAGAAAACCTGTGCCGGTGAAAACACGGGGAAATGGTAAAGGTTCAGGGACCAACGAGGCAACCTTTCCATCAGTACTCACCGCTTTCGCTCTCAGCCAGCCTTCCAGCATACCATCCACAGGGAATAGGCCGGTAAGTGCGCCCCACTCGGTAGTCATATTTGCAATGGTCAACCGTGAATCGATGGGTAGACTGCGCATAGTTTCTTCTGATCCAACGAACTCGATAGCGTGATTTAGAACGTCGTCCTTGTCGAACAGCCCACAGAGGGCAACAATCACATCCTTTCCAGTGACGCCTCTGGGAAGAGTGCCTGTGAACGTGACCTTCGCGACTGGCGGGATCTGCCACCACGTCCGGCCGGTCGCCCAGATACTGGCAGCATCTGTCCGGACCACAGGTGTTCCGAGACCTACAAATCGTCAGAAAGTTGTGTGGGTAAACACTGGGTAAAGAGAAAAGACTGGTGCTTTATTGGCACAGCCTTTCGCAAGAAAGTCTTACACCCAATTCCGCCGTACATATTGGTGTGGCTGTCACTTGCAACGACCATGGTCCCCGGCCACGCGTAGCCCTCTTCCACCATGATCTGATGCCCGATACCCCGTCCCGCAGGGTAGAAATCAACGCCCTGCTTTGTCGCAAACTCCTCGATCTGTCGGTATTTTGTCAGGTTCTTTTCCGACTTGTTCTGCACATCATGATCCAGGGTCATAACGATCTGTTTATGGTTCATTAAAGAGGTGGCGCCTATTTGCATGAATTTGAGCGCAACAGGCCACGAATTGTCATGCGTCATGCAGTGGTGTGGTGCTATCGTCACATAGTCGCCCGATTTCACAAATTTATCTTTCGTCAGTCCAACCGCGTACTGCTGGACTATCTTTTCCGTCAGTGTCTGCGGTACTTTTGGCGAGGTCTTTAGGGAGGACAGGATCGCAGCCGCATTAGGGTCTTCGAGTTGCGATTGAAACACTTCTTGTCGCTTGGAGTTCTGGCGGAAGCCGCGCTGCTGTGGTAGCCATCGTACTGGAATGAGTAGACTGTTGGACGCTCGAAGCGCTGCCGTCGCAGGCCCGTTGGGTCGTAGAGAGACCTGTCGCAAGAGTCAACACAGTGTTTCGTATAGGCCGCGGGCGAACTAACCATAGCGAAGGCTCAACGTGCACTGTCAAGCCGAGGCCGAAGAAAAGAGGACAACAACGATCTCTGCGTCTTCACGCGGGAGACATGTCGTCTGCACACCTTAGAGCCTCGCTCAGCACCTTTGTCGTAAGTCCGCTGACGACGGCACTTCCTTGTCGTCGAGGGCTGCAAAAGTAGCCTGCTGTTGAGTGCACAATAAAACAACAATCTTGAGCGCAGGTATCCGATCTCTTTCATTTCTCCAATTACTTACTGCTGTGCTCCGATTGGAGGATGCGTGTCTACTCCGGACTGGAAATTTTTGTTGATGGGGTTTTTTGCTCGCTCCGATCTCGCTGGCCTCACGTGCACCATTTCCGCAGGGAGAATAAGGGGAATTCAGCCTTGCAGGACTGGGTCAGCTTGATAGATACCTATACTTCTAGGTGTAATTCTCTATCTCAACGTCCTTCAACCTCATCGATCTCCAACTCAGGTTCGCAGTGACTATTCATCGGGTCAAGTCTGAGCCTGGCTCCAAACTTTCCCAACAAATGACTCTGGATTGACCCTCCCATCACAGGACCTTTCTATCTAAACCAACTCAGAAAACTTTTCCGAGTCGGAAACCTTCTTTTTCGAGAGATGAGACATCTTGCGCGAAACGCCAACGGCTTACACTCCACACTTGCAAGATGAGAACTCCGACTCTAATGACCGCTAACGACAAAGTATTCCAACGTCAATGGTACTCGCACACAGTTGGTATCATATGCGGCCAGGCGCTCCTCCGCCCCATGCGCTGCCGAAGTTCATGCTGTTCTTAATCTTCAGCTTCGGCATGTCGTCATCGGCTGCCTCTCGAGCGGGAGCATTTTCTGATACATCGGTTGATTTCTGCTCCTGCCCTTCCTCAGACACCACCGAATCATACCGAGACCGATGAGCTGCTTCTTCGGAAAGCTTGGCGTCCACCTTTTCGAGGAAGGCGTTAGCTGCCTCGGATTTTGCACTGGAATCAAGCATGAGTGGGCCTTGAAGAGCTGGATCATCGCGAGTCTCATGTTCTGGTTCTGGTTGCGCCTCAGCGCTCTCTAGCAGAGGCTCTTTGGGCAAGTCGATAGGATCTTTCGCTGCGGACGTAAAGGAAAAGTAGGAATCAGAGTTCTCTGCTGGACGAAGCGGGGGTCGCTTTGTTGGAGCCGGCGCGATTGGTTTTTCTTGTCTTGGGGTTAAGATATTGGTGCTTGTGTTGCCTGAAGACAAGGTTCCGTCGAATATCATGGGTGTATGACCAGCATACCTTTTCAACTTCTCATCCAATGGCGAAAGCAGAGTATTGACATCCACCTGCAGTAGACCGTCCGGAGCCCTCCTGGGTTGTGGTGATGGTGTGTGGGCCGGCGAGGCAAATTGAGGACTGGTTATGCCTGTGTCGAAGGTAGAGGTCAAGGCCGCAGATTTGAGGGTAATGCCATCAAGGGTTTTGTCAACCTGTTCAATCGGCACAGGGACATTCTCCACCTTAATCTGCGCAGTGGGAGAAATTTCTTTGGACAGTGGCGGGAGTGCTTCGTTTTCGGAGATGACGGGTAAATGAGCCCCGTCCTCTTCATGTGAGAAGACTCTCGTTGCAGGAGGATGATTCTCCGGACCAGCCCAGACAGGCGGATGTGCTCTGTCTGACTCTGAGTTGGATCGTGTACGGGTATGACCAGCGGTCGTGATGGACTTGAAGTCCGCCCGGAACGCATGCAGGTTTGTGCCCGAAGAGTCGTTACTCGACCTTCTCTTTGGATCCTTGCTCCTACTAATTTTTCGTTCCAGTTCCCCAATTCGGGCTTTGAGCGCAGTTCTTTCTATGTCCCATGCTTTTCGCTCACTTTCATGAGACTCTCTCAAGCGCTTGTTTATCAATTGACATTGCTCCATGTATGCAGTAATATCCACTTCCGACGTAGCATTCGAAATATGAAACCCGTGCCTAGGTATTTGACTGGCAGAAGACACAGCTGGTAGTAATGGCACGTTTGTCGTGGCTATCGAATGTCGTGCTTGCATCTGCACAGGAGGAGCATCAGAGAAGCGCACACCCTTGGGAAAGGCACCATCGCTTGACATTTCCATCGGGTTCGAGGAAGGATTCAGGGGGGGAAAGTTGCCTGGGTCATACTCAAGCGCTGGAGTCGGATCAAAAGCGTGGGTTGGAGAATGAGGAGCCATCTCGGCCGAGGTAGCGTTGGCCGACTTGATGGAGGGTTTGCTTGTAGAGCGAGCGCCTATGTGAGAATGAGTCGAGTAGCAGTTGTAGTATGCGCTGGAAAGAGAGGCCAGGAGGTTTCGACCACGTGTGAGGATGGGTTGTGTATTTCTGTTAAGCGAGATGAACAGCAAGAATAGGTCAGATACTACAAAAGGTGAAAGATGCTATGTTGCCGATGCATATGTGCTGGTCTCATTGGGGACAGGGAGGCCACCGAGTATAAACGATTGAATGGTAGATGCTGTAAAAAAGAGATGAGTGTTGTTTGTGCGATGGATGCAACGACCAGTGCGTTGTGGCAGCTGGAGCCAGGCAGGTACAAACGGAGACAAGACGCTGAAGTTGCAGTTTGATCTGATTCATTTCTTGTGCAGCCCGAAAAACATGACGTCGCACCGGGATGTCAGTGCTTTTTCCGCCTAGCGTCCCAACAATCAGCGAACCATAAGGGTCCAAAGGCTACCCCCAAGGGCCCCTAACAAATGCGTAATGCAGGGTCTTTCTCTATCTGATTTGAAAGTGCCTGGCTTGTCAGTACGCGGCTCATGCGGCAGCCTTTTCTCTTCTGAGTATGGACATGGAGCCAAAAAAGAAGTCCCCTGTCAGGTACGGGTGTCACCCTCAGATTCAGGTCGACTGTACCATGCCCGATCGTACTGCGTTTTACTGTGGCCCTCTATGCGTATACCAAGCATGGCGGGACTTTTGTAAGCCCTGAAGAACTTTCCCGTAAGCACGCGACCATCAGCTTGCCCCCAGATGTGCCGATACTACGTAAGCAGCTTCACACAGAAGTCATCCGCACGGACCGTTCTCATCCACATGGCGATGGATTATGTGACGCACAACATTCTGGACGAGACCCTGCTAACCTCGTAGGTCAGACGGCAGAAGCTCGGCGTTGGTCTGTATTTTCAAGAAAATGCTCGCTGTCATGCTTCATCTGCAATTTGACTGCAAATTTGGTGCAGGATCCTGGTTGTTGATGACATGCGGCTTTTATGGAGATAGGCATGGTTCGTGATGCCGCTGGCGCCGTAAGATGGACATCGCTGAACGTCCCCAGTTTGTGCCCTGGAAGCGGTCACAATCATTGCTGCGGAATCTTTCGATGATCCTGTCAGAGACCTCCACGACATGAGCTGTCGTAGCGCGACTGCCCTGTTCCTTCGACTGGAGCTCGTAAATGTTCTTCGTCACGAGTATCTGTGTTCGGTCAGGCTCTTTGCAGGAGAATTCTCAAGCATTGTACATCAGGTCGATGGATCCACTATTGAGCATGGCGCCTCCAGGATCGTAGAATCCTATTCCATCGTCGAAGCCCATGAACAGATTTTCGAAAGCGTCCTCCGACACGGTGAAGCCCGGGCTAAGCAGCTGATCAATACCACTGAACATTGCTTGGCCGGCCCAGCGGGCGTTCGGTGCAAAATTATTGGCCATGGGCATAGTCGACTCGGCCATATTGGCAAGCGGTACATTCTGTTGTGGGAAGGTTTGTCGTCGCATTTCTGGAGACTCTTGGGTGTGGTCCGGCAATAACGATTCAGAAGATGTCGACTGGCGACTCGGTTTCTCAGCGCCATCGGTAACGACGGCGCTCGACGTCTCAAGGATCTGCTGGGCACGTTCGAACAGCCTGTACATGACGCCAGCACTCCAATAAGTGTCTCGGAGCTCCAGCAGTACCAGCATACATAGGCGAAGTCGAGTGCTCGCCAGACCTCTGACCAACGGGTTGGCTGATTTGAGGTCGAAAAGGTGTATCTGCATTGCTGGTATCAAAGAAGTGATGCTGTCCAGAAGTCGACGTCAGCATGTGGTACACGCCATAATGATTTACGATGAGAAGGCTTACATCATGGGCTTCAAGAGATGAACTGCATTGAGTTCGATGATTTTCTCCAAACAGCGGTTGGTGCTCGAAGCGGCTGATCTAGCTTTTTCCATGGCTGTCTTCTGCCACGATGCTTGCTCTGCACGAGACATGGCTGGGAGCTCGCCCAAGAGGTAAGGGCGGTATAATATAGCGATTGCAGCCCTAGCAACATGTCAGCACTCCGCCTGGTAGATCCACGATGACAATGATTCCAGTCTTACTGATAGAAAAGTTCGAGCTGATACGCGTGGAGGCGTGTGTTGTGGTTGAAGTGATTCGACAGATTCTCCGTGTCGGCACAACCATCCAATGCTTGCGCATATACATTCATCTCGTCAACATCCGGCTTGTGGCCTTGGACTCGGTAGTGAATACGTAGTATGCTTCCAAGAACAGCGCTGATGTTGACGAAGCGGGTCCACATCCTCGCAAGTATCTCGGCATCTGGTGGCATGTACTTGTCCCGGGCTTGCAATGAGATGGTGTTCAGCTCTTTGGTAATGTCTTCAGCGGCGGGTAAGGGAACGTCACAGTCTTCTTGGTGGATGCGCATCGGGCGTCCCTTGGCAAGGGACACCCATCGGTCTCTGATCACGCATGTCCACCATAGCCGGCGTCGGAGCTCTTCTGGCTGTCGTTGACCCGAGCGTAAGGCTTGAGAGTATCGATGGAGACCAAGGCTTTGACACAGAGAGATCGCAATGCCGATCCAGTACCATGCTC
This sequence comes from Exophiala sideris, assembly GCA_000835395.1. NCBI lineage: Eukaryota > Fungi > Ascomycota > Eurotiomycetes > Chaetothyriales > Herpotrichiellaceae > Exophiala > Exophiala sideris. The sequence goes on along the minus strand of KN846951.1, from coordinate 2,672,744 downwards.
CGGTATGGTCCTGTGCATCGCTATACCAAAATCCCATCAACAGGACGGATTGAATGAGTGTGAGCTTCTCGGTTCCGCGGTCGAAGTCGTAAAGACGCTTGTATCTCGTAAGTATTGAGGACGAAGAGATCTCTCCTAGTTTCACCCACCTTGGCACGCGCGTAGAATGCAACTTTCATCGCTTTCCTAGAAGTGTAACCCGCCTTCGCCAACACTTCGGCACCGACGAACTTTGTATTATCAGTAATGGATCCGTGAAGGAAGGGTCAGAGCAACTCACATTGGTTGCAGCAAGTGCCATGCTCCAAAACAGCAACGGGTTGATATTCTGGGTTCCAGTCTTCACGTACTCGTTGAGGAAGCTCGCAGCATCAACGACGGGCAGGAATGAGTGAACATGTTGAAAATATGACCGGACCAATTCGTCTGAGACGTCGCGTGGGAGGCTAGCAAATGCGCCTACCTCCCTCAAACACTCGAGTTCCGAAGCCTTCCATGAGCTTTTGGACGCTGGTGACGGGAGATAGGGTACTGCCTCTTGGGCTGGAGCCGGGTGACACAGCTCATAGACTGAAAACCGTGGACCGCGGCGGTCGCCTATTGCGGTCAGGTTCTGACCTCCTGCCTCATGAAGGTCGCTTACCTAGGTAGGATATAGAACTGTCATCTGGTAGCACTCCATCAGTGTCAGGGCTGGGGCGACGATGTCTGGTGATATGACTATCGGCACTTGTGGCTATGGATGCAGGTGTTTGCTCGCTGGCCGAAAGCGGCAGTTGAGGTTGAGATTGTGGCCTGTTGGCATTGGGAGAAAGGATTGCCTCCTTGACAGGCAGTGGACGAGGATTCGGCGTTAAATTATAGTGACTTTGCTTTGATGGTACTTGAGCATGTTCCAGCTCGGTGTTGATATGAGTTGAACGCACGTGTGAGTTCTGTGTCTCACTTCGTGCCCTGCGGGGCCTATGCATCGATCCTTCATGTCAGATCAACCTGCCTCCAAAGATATGACACCGTATCTTACCGGTGCTTCTTGCGAGGGAGCACCTCGCAAATCGAAGCATGATCTTGACAATTCGAGCAAGGAATCCCCGTCTTCGTAACGTCGCACCGGACTTTTCTATGGTTACAGCTTTGGCAGGCAACGCGTGAACGATTGCGTTGAGCGCCGTTGTTGCTGCTACTGTTGTTGCCCTGGACACTCCGCTCCGCAGAATCCCCTTCGAGATCTCCCTCGAGGGACATGATGGAGCCCAGATGTAGAAGTTTACCGCGGTAAATTGCTTCAGCAGGACAGAGGAGTCTTAACAGTGCCGTGCAGATTGGATCGGCTCGTAAGCTTGTACAGGACATGGGAAGCCTTATCAGCCGCGGCTGATTCGGCTTGACGCTCCAAGGTTACATTCGGGAATCTAAGTGCTGACGGTCTCCGGGCCATGGCGACCGGCAGCAAATCTGGGGTCGACTTCTCCGCCACAGCCAGTCATGCTTACACACACCTCTCGCTTGAGACACGAGCACTAAGGAAGAATTCGGAAACTCGGTCGATGTCATTTACCTGCCCATACTTGGCCTAAATGACCTCCTGGAGAGAAGTTTGCCGACGCACACGTCCCTCAGCACGACATGTTGAAGCTACAAGGACGCCAGAAATGCTATAAATCGCGTCTAGCAGTCCTCAACGCTCGCCATGATCTTCAAAAGCTCGAGCTCCACAGAAATATCGATTGACCTGACGATTGCTCGAACACCGTCAAGATGAACGCCTTCGAACCTGGCCAAATTAACAACGTCGAAGAGATGAAGGAAGAAAACATGGTGCTTGAAACAGAACGACTCGACGATCTCGACGCCACCAAGGCTGAAGGCAATAGCTTCACCGTTGAGGATGAAAAGCGCCTTGTTCGCAAACTCGACCTTTGGTATGAAACAATGTCTTATCACAGCCAATATCATCCTGGCACTGACCACGGATATCTTATAGGCTTCTTCCTCTCATGATGATTACATACTTCTTGCAAAGTTACGACAAGGGAATTATGAGTGCAGCGACACAGTTTGGCTTCAACAGCGACCTCGGACTGACAAGAATCATCGGTCACGAAGCAGATGGGACAGCAATCACGAACAATCAGAAATACTCGAATGCATCGATGATTTTCTACATTGGCTATCTGGTCGGCACCTACCCTATGATGTATCTATCTCAACATTATCTTACGTCACGAGTCTTTGCTGGCGCAACGTTCCTCTGGGGCGCCGTCGTCATGTCCACAGCCGGATGCCACAGCTATGCTGGTATCATGGTCAACCGATTCTTCCTCGGCTTCCTAGAGTCTACCGTCGCTCCAGCGTTCACGGTGCTCGTAACCTTCTGGTGGACGAGAGAGGAACAAGCCCTGCGGACTAGTCTCTGGTACTGTTGTGTCGGCGTTGCCACTACACTCTCACCACTGATCAACTATGGACTTGGACAAATCCACAGCTCACTCAAGCCTTGGAAGCCAATCTTCCTCATCCTCGGCGCAATCACAGTCTGCTGGTCCTTTGTACTCCTCTTCACCCTTCCTGATAATCCCTTGACTACCAAACGGCTCAATGAGGCGGAGAGAAAGATCGTCATCAGTCGTCTAGAGCGAAACAATGCCGGCACACTCACACGGGAGTTCAACAAGGCTCAATTTTTCGAGGCCTTCCGCGACTACAAGCTGTACAGCTGCACTCTGATCATTCTCCTGACCGGTGTCCCGTCTGGAGCGATCGGTACGTTTGGCACTGTTGTCATTAACGGCTTTGGCTTCAGTCACTTCGACTCCCTGGCACTGACCTGTCCCATCGGAGCAATCACAGCTCTGACCATCCTCTTTTTCGGGTACGTGACACGCAAATGGAACAATCTACGCTATTTGTGCATCATTGTGTCCGCCCTGATATCCATTGTCGGAACAGTGATTGCTTGGACCGGTCCTCGAAGCAACCGAGGTCTTTTGTTCGCTGGCGTCTTCCTTATTGCGGTTCAAGTTGCTGCGGGTGGTCTAGCTGTATCTCTGGCAGCCTCAAACATGGCTGGACATACCAGTAAGTATTCGGGCACGTTTGCGATATGATGCCTCACTAACTCGGAGCAGAAAAAGCTACAGTCAGCGCCACGACCTTTGTGGGCTATTGCGTGGGCAACGTTATCGGACCAGAGATATTCGGTGCATCTCCAGGACCAGTTTATCACGCTGGGTTCATGGGTAGCTGTATCTGCTTGTGCTGTGTGGTGGTAATAGCAGCTGTCACCTGGGTGCTACTGAGGAGAGAAAATACGAAGCGCAACAGGGTTACTGGCGGGACTGTTCACTTGCACGGAGTCGATGAGGATCTTTCGGATATTCAAAACAAGGACTTCAGATACGTGTTGTAGAGGAAAGGGAAATGGCCTTGCATAGCGCCTGAATATCAGGATATCAATGTTGATATCAATGACCGTTCCCTCTGCTCTGATGCTTTCTTTCACGAACAAATGTACCAACGTCCAGCATCGATTTCCTTCGTAGCTGCCCGGAGATTAATCTTCCTTGACGCGCCACGAGTAATGCGACACTTCCCCTTAGTGCGCCGACCTTGTGTTGTTCTCTTCTCAGGAAATTGAAAGAATCATGAGACTCTCTACGTTCACCTTCTTCGTCAAGGTCGCTCATAGGAACCGATGCCATGATCCACACCGACCCCGCTATCACCCGCACGATTGAGTCTCCAGGTCCCGGATTTGATTCTTGCGCCCCTTTGATCCTGTCACCATCCCTGTTTTCCTTCCTTCAACATTCCAGCCTAATGTACCGATGTACCGAATTTCGCGAACAAACCCACATCAACTTTCTTTGGACCACCTGATCCTTACCTCCACTACGACCTTCTCTGTTCGATCGACATCCGGCCAACGTTGTCCCGAGCTCACCGGCCTGCAAGGCTGTAGGCAACGCAGCCCCGTATCGCCCACGATGACGCCCACAACCTCCGCCGCACGGAACGCTCCCCGAAAACCCCCAGCCCACACCCCAGAGTAAGCCTTAAGCCTGAGAACAATTTCCCAAGCGAGATGGAGAAAATTGCAGCTTCAGGATCTATATAAGTGGTCGGGCTTTTCAGGCGAGCTTTACAACGGACATTGGAAGATTGTCTTTGCGGGTGTCGAGGATCCATCCTAAGTCCCCATACCTGCTTTCTCGTTCCAAATTCGCAACTCCAGCAGCTTCTCTGGCGACTTTAGACACAATCTCATTCTTCAAGACGATTGCGAGATTAGGGCAATGCATGCTCGTACTCTGGGTCATGCAAGTCACCTTGGTGGCAGCACGCACAATCATCCGCGACTCTGCAATTTCGGGTTGCGGACAAACCCTTCCCACAGGACAACAGCATGGCAACACGGCAAATGTGACTATCGAAAGCGACGGCCTCACACGAAGTTACCTCGTTTTCGTGCCCCCACATTACAACCCATATATCCCGACCTCGGTCATTTTCAGTTATCACGGTGGATCCAGGACTGCGCAAAGTCAACTGCAGCTCGATCAGTTGACCAATCCCGAGTTCAACACGGCATCCATTGTCGTCTATCCTCAAGGCATCAATGTGAGCCCCTCATCCATCCTTTGCTCATGTAGCCTACGGCATTACTGACGAAGGTTGTTCATAGGATACGTGGCAGGGTGTCCCTGGCATCACCACTAACGACGTGCAATTCACAGCCGACATCCTTGCCGAAGTCGAATCACGTTACTGCATTGATCCTCACCGCGTCTTCGTGACCGGGAAGTCTGATGGTGGTGGCTTCTGCAATGTCCTGGCCTGCGACCCGACCTTGTCTGCTCGCTTCGCGGCGTTTGCCCCGGTGTCCGGAGCCTACTATGTCGACACCCTGCCTTGCAATGCTACTACCGTCAACCTGCCATGCTCTCCGGCCAGACATGACATCCCGCTGCTTGCCTTCCACGGTGGAAACGACACGACCATCTCCTACAATGGCGGTGAACGTAAGGACGAGTGCCTCCCAACCATCCCACATTTTATCGAGGAGTGGGCAGCTCGTGACTTATTGAGTCCTGACAACACGACAATCCCCATTGCAAACAACACGGTGCTGTACCGCTACGGCGCTGGATTGGAGACAGGCTTGGTCGGGCTGGTGTATGATGCCGTTATCGGGCACGACTGGCCTAGTACAGCACCAAATGCTGATAACCAGGTGGCCGGTCATCACCCCGCGAGTTTCAACGCGACTCCGATCATCCTCGGCTTTTTCGCAACTCATCCTCTGATAGTCTTGTAGCGTGCCGTTATCGAAGTTTAGGGTCAAAAGCATGTACTCTGAAAAGCTCAGACATCTCCACAGATCCATATTTATTTGCCGGTTCCCTGTCCCTGCTAATTGCCGAAAGTATACTCCACAAGGCTGCAGCATCCTTCCTGTTCTGCTGCAACCATACTGACTGGTTATTCCGTTTGCTATGTTGTTTGCTTGTATCATGTACCCAACGTCTAAGATGTATACACTTGATCTTGGACTTCCCAGATATCCGCCACCATAGCACATCGCCTAGATCTCAACATGATACAACACCAGGAAGATGTTCCCGTTGCAGTTCCGTACCTTTTGAGCCCCAGCCCCAGTCCCAATTCCAGTCCTGTTTTGACTCCAACGACCAAGTCTCTCGCTTCCTTCAAGCCAACAACGACCACAGCCTCAGCCAAACTCGAGCCACGCTTCTCATTACCCGACAGTACACCACGGTCGAGCAAGACCGAGCTGGTCATTGGTGGCGTCAGAATCTACATCTACGGCCTGGACGACCTAAAGCGTCGGTCTAACGTCGACGTGGGAGTTCTGTACCTCGCACACAATCGCACACGAACATACCAAGTCACCGAGGGCATCGCCCACGAGGTTCTGCACCGGTACCGCAACGATGGCAAGACGAAATCTGTCGAACTCATCGCCGTCACGATGAACATGAGAAACCATGGAGACCGTGAGGTATGGTGGCAGTGCCAGGCTTCTCAGTCCCGCAACCCCAACCCATGCGCTAACACTGCATCCAGATCAGTCCAGCGGCCAACCTCACCTGGTCCGACGGCAATGACAACCACGGAATGGACTTGCTGTCCCTGATATCCGGTTCAGCGCAGGACTTTAAACTCATCCTGAACTACCTGCCATCGTACTTTCCTCAATTCACGCACTTTTACAACATCATGGCTGGAGTGTCGCTGGGCGGACATACAGCATGGCGCATGGCGTCAATGGCTCAAGGTCAATTACACGGACTCGCCATGGTCGTTGGGTGTCCGAATCTATCCGCCCTACTGCTCAGTCGGTTGGGCATTGACCATGCCAGCCTCGGCACGACCGAGGACGAGATGCATAACGTGCCCTATGAGAGACTGGAGAAAGTGATGAATGAGGAGCAGCAGCGGCGCTGGCCAAAAGCACTTGCGGATCTTGTCAGAGATGGCGATAGAATGATCGCGGACGAGTTTCCCACCGAGGTGCCACTATTGCTGTGCAATGGGAGGCAAGACCCCCTGGTGCCGGCAAGGCATACGGCGGCTTGGGTGCGGCGACAGCAAGAACGCCCGAGTGCCGAGAAGATTAGATTCTTCGTGCAGGATAATACTGGGCATAGCTGTACCAAGGAGATGGTTGCTATGCTTGCTGGATGGTTGGGGAATATGTTTGAAGTCCTCCTTGCTGTTTAGTCGGAGAGACTCACCTTGCATGGATATATGGCGCAGGACTGGATAGAGGTTATTGGATAGATTTTCGTGATTGTTATCATCAACGCCGGTGGTTGCTTTGAATTCTTCCCGTCACCCGCTCGACCTAACACATTGTCTAGTCGGTGACCTTCTTGACCATGTCAGCGCTTACCAGCGATAAAAGCTCCGATCCTGGGCAGCATTCCATCTGGCTGCGGGCAGCATGGCCGCTACCCACAATACCACACGCAACTTCCTGGTTCAACATGGCACACGCAACTTCCTGGTTCAACATGGCAC